>LYNE01003598.1:23990-38990 GCA_001662545.1 Rosa x damascena | reverse complement strand
GCTGTAGATCAAAACATACTCTGCAGTTGCTTTATGTACTGACAGCACTTTTAAAAATATTATTTACCAAACACGAAACTGTTTTAATTCACAGCTGATTATTCTCACAACACAGCAGCAGCAGTTTTTTAAAAAAGTCACAGCAATCCCAAACTAGCCCTGAGTCCTGTGCGACTCCTTTAAATGTTTTGCTCCAAGGGACTGTGCGGCCCGAGGAACAAAGGTCTATGACCTTGGGCAGAATATCAGGTAATCACGTCTTTGGCCGAACGAGTGGTTACGTTTCAGTTAGAGCTCTAGTCTGTCTGCCATATAGGTAATCCATGGGGTAACGGGAATTGGTTATTGATAACTCATGACATTACATGTTTTTAGGGAACAAGGTATGAGTTGCTTCCATATTAACAGTTTTTAAGGGGACAAGGTGCAAGTTGTTTTCCTTACTAACAATTTGATAGAAATCAAGGTGTGAGTTGCTTTCTATGATACAATTATGGTACGATTGATAGAATTCAAGGTGTGAGTTGTTTTCTATGTTATATTTGATAGAAATCAAGGTGTGAGTTACTTTCTATGGTACGATTATGGTATGTTTGATAGAATTCAAGGTGTGAGTTGTTTTCTATGTTATATTTGATAGAAACCAAGGAGTGTGTTACTTTCTATGTTTCGTTTTAAAAGAAACCAAGGTGTAAGTTGCTATCTTTTATTTCGATTTGAAAGGAAATTAAGGGTGGGTTGTTCTCCTTTATTTCGTGTTTTTAAGGATCAAAGCGTGATTTGGCTTCTTGATTGAAACGTGAGGGTTTTATCCAGTGATTTTGTGTGAGTTGTTTTGAGTTACTCATACGGGCTTGCAAAAGCTTACCGGGTTTGTTGTGTGACAACCCGGTGCACTATTCAAACGGTGTAGGGGTTAATTCTATAGGTCAAGGTAATCGTGGCTGAAGCTGAGGTAGCTTGTTGGGAGCAGAACATGTAGGAAGTAATTTTGGTTGGCTTTGTCATTGTTATGACTTCCGCTATGTAGTAAACTTTGAGGAGTATTTACATTTTATTTTGTTGTTGACAATTTAATATGTAAGCTTATGTAATATATGACTCTATAGGCGGGTCAATATTGACATAGTGGGTTCAAGGCATCAATGCGTATGTTAGGCCTCATCAACGGGCCGGGCCGGGCCAGGCCGAGCCCGGTCCATTGGTACCGGGCTTGGGCCGGGCCTTACTCCATTTTTAAATAGTAGCGGGCCGGGCCGGGCTTTATTGTAAATTGAAGGATCCAAGCCCATCCATTTAATGCGGGCCTCGCGGGCTTTTTCTGGCCGGGCCTTGCGGGCTTTTTTAACAAATAAATCTTTAAAGATAATATTTTTTATAATCTTATATTTATATATCATACACTCCAAAGAGAAACCTCTATCAACTTAAATAAAATGGGATAACCGACCGTTGGATGAGATTATTATAATAAATTATGAGTGTGGTAAAAAATTTAGCCAATTTCACCATATTTTCGAATCCGATCGAATTGGTCAACCGTCGTTACTTGTATGTTTTCTTAGTTGATCGATGGCATGACGACCGCGAAACGTGCTTATTTTTTCACATCATGTCTGTAAATATTCCATCGATGAATGTGAGTGGACATAAGATAAAAATTTCAATTTTAATTGTAAAAATGTTGGCCTATATCAATTTGCCTCCTAAAGTCGTATGACTTGTATATTGCATTTAAATTGTTGAGGTTCACTCTAAAGCAACCATGAAGTGGAAAATGAATTTAGAGAAATCAACCGCTCGATTGAGAGATTGTAATGTTTTATGGTGATTGTAAAAAATGCAGCTAATTTGATTCTCGTTTCGAATTCGATCAATTAGGTCAAATTTAGTTACTCTTATAAACCTATATCTATATCTCATACACTTCAAAGAGCAACCCTATCAATTCAAAGAAAATGGAAAAATGGACCGTTGGATGAGATTATTACAATAAATTATGAGTGTGGTAAAAAATTTAACAAATTTCACCATATTTTCGAATCTGATCGAATTGGTCAACCGTCGTCACTTGTATGTTTTCTTGGTTGACCGATGGCATGACGACCGCGAAACGTGCTTATTTTTTCACATCACGTCTGTAAATATTTCATCGATGGATGTGCGTGGACATAAGAAAAAAATTTCAATTTTAATTACAAAGATGTTGGCCTATATTAATTTGCCTCCTAAAGTTGTATGACTTGTATTGCATTTAAATTGTTTAGGTTCATTCTAAAGCAACCATGAAGTAGAAAATGAATTTATAGAAATCAACCGCTTGATTGAGAGATTGTAATGTTTTATGGTGATTGTAAAAAATTCAGCTAATTTGATTCTCGTTTCGAATTCGACCAACTAGGTCAAATTTAGTTACTCTTATAAACCTATATCTATATATCATACATTCCAAAGAGCAACCCCTATCAATTCAAAGAAAATGGAAAAATGGACCGTTGGATGAGATTATTACAATAAATTATGAGTGTGGTAAAAAATTTAGCCAATTTCACCATATTTTCGAATCCGATCGAATTGGTCAACCGTCGTCACTTGTATGTTTCTTGGTTGACCAATGGCATGACAACCGCGAAACGTGCTTATTATTTCACATCACGTTTGTAAATATTCCATCGATGGATGTGTGTGGACATGAGATAAAAAAATAATAATTTTAATTACAAACACATTGGCCTATACCAATTTTCCTCCTAAAGTTGTATGACTTATACATTACATTTAAATTGTTGAGATTCATTCTAAAGCAACCATGAAGTGGAAAATGAATTTAGAGAAACCAACCGCTCGATGGAGAGATTGTAATGTTTTATGGTGGTTGTAGAAAATTCAGCCAATTTGGTTCTCGTTTCGAATTCGATCCACTAGGTCAAACTTAGTTACTCTTATAAACCTATATTTATATATCATACACTCCAAAAAGCAACCCCTATCAATTCAAAGAAAATGGAAAAACCAACCGTTGGATGAATTTATTACAATAAATTATGAGTGTGGTAAAAAATTTAGACAATTTCACCATATTTTCAAATCCGATCGAATTGGTCAACCGATATGTAGAATATATATATGCACTAATGCACATATTCTATATAGAAGTATAAGAACTTCCACACACACACACACATATATACATATATATAAACACACACACACAAATATATATATATATATATTTGTAAACACACACACACAAATATATATATATATATATATATATGTGTGTGTGTGTGTGTGTGTATATATTTGTAAACACACACACACATATCTACATATATATATATATATATATATATAATATTTTACTGGCTTTTACTGGCCGGGTCAGGTTTTTGCGGGCTTTTGGCGGGCCGGCCCACTATCCACCGAGACGGGCTTTTTAACGGGCCGGGCCGGCGGGCCTCCATTGGCCCACTTGATCCGTAGGGCTTTTTGATAAGGCCTAGCGTATGTAGTTTAAAAGAGAAAAAGTTTCCAGGTACTTGGTATTGATAGGTGAACGATCAAGCATATGTAATTATAGGATTATATACCGATTTTTATTTGCGTTAAAAATCAGAAGCGTGACAATAAGTCACTAACCAGTTGATGCTCTCTTGGACTGATACGAAGCTGCTTTCTTGTTCTTCTTCTCAAAACCTTCAATTACACCACTAAGATCATGAATTGCTGATTTCAAATCTTTAATAAACCACTATAATTTGGAGCAATTAAAATACAAACAACTGGTAGCCATCATGAGTAACTTAATATGAAACAAAAGTAAAGCCAGGGAGGGGAGAACTAACCAATCTCTGCTCCAATCAACAAATATAATACGGTATGATTAGATGTAAACCAAAATTTCCGGCAGTTCCGACAGTTACCGTATTATATTTTCTCAATTGTTTGCTGTAGTTTACATTGTTACCCTTCCTTGATATTTTTTTTATAAAATCTAATTGTTCTCATATACGATGGGTAATATGGGGAGTTCACTTTTTGGTGAAGCTGTTGACACCAAAACAGCGCTTCCATTTCTAATAGTAGAGATAACGAAATTCATAGTGATCTTTCTCGAATTTTTTAAGTCCAATATTAAAATTCGAAAGATAAAGTTGTTAAATGAGAAAGAAAGAAAGGAAAGAAAGAGAGAGAAAAAAAATTGGCCGATTGTGTGGGACCCCTAATTCGTAATTTATATTCCGTTTGAAAAAAAAAAAAAAAAACTTGTGTGGTACACTTGGTGGACCTCTCTGTCCAGTTTTACAGTTGCTGCTTCGTCTTCGTCTTCCTTGATCGATCATGACTCAGCGGTTTGAGTCTCCAAGCAAGCGGTTCTCGGTGTTCGACTTCGACGAAGACGACGTCGTCGAGGTTGAGTCCGCCAAATCGAATGCCAAATTTCGAAAGCCCAGGGCTTCCATTCCTTCCAAGAAGAACAAGAAGAAGAGCCCCATTACCAAGTACACGTTTCTCCAATGCTGTAATTCTCTTTCCCTTTTCTAATTTCTACTTGATTGATTGATTGATCCAGTCTGAAATTCAAAGCTGTGACTATGTTGTTTGTTACTCGTGTGCAGTTTCTAAAGGAGCAAAGACTCCACTCAAGGAAATTAGCAATGTCACAATAGAGGTCGATGCTTTGGGCTCTTCAAATCATCAAGTATTTTCTGTGGCTTTTCCTTGACTCAATTTACCTTTAAACAGTTTGATATCACTTACTTGTTTGATATACTTTGTCTAAATTGCTGCATCATACTTTGTCTAAATTGCTGCAGACTAAGCAAGTACATAAAATTCCAGATGATGAGGATAGGCTTCACATCATTTGCTCTTCGACAACTTTGATATCCAGTCCTTCAAAGAATGAAGGTCTCTTTTATTTGTTTTCTTTGTTTTCTTTTTCTGCCATGCAATCAAACATATTTGTGAAAAATTGTCTGACCCAATGTGTTTCAAAATTCAGCTACGTTAGAAGAACAAGCATCAGAGCCAGGTTCTTGCGGATATGACAATGTGAGCAGTCCTTCCACTCCTTTTGTTTGTTTTCATTTACCCTCTAAATCATGAGGACGTTTGAATCCTTTTTGAAGTTTCGATAAGGAAAGAAACATACAAATTAGAAGAACTAAAAGATGAGACATAGTAATAGACAGTGGAAGTACAAAAAGATTAAGGCTTTTATGAAAGCTTCCGAAGGTCTTTTAGTAAGAAAGTGGAGTATCTTCGCCATTCTCCAAGTTTGAGCCCTATGGAGCACCCAATATATATCTTTTTTCCTGGAAACACTGGGGCCTGGATCTGGGTGTAATCTTCTATGTCTTCATTACACATTTTGGTACTATGTAGATTTATTAAGGGTCTTCTGCATGTTCCCTAACCACAACTTGGCTTCATGGAGAGGTCCTGAGGTGGGATACTCTTTTTTTTTTTTTTTGCAAGAGTTCCTTGACCAGGTGACCTTGAAAGATGCAAAGCTGCCTGCTTGTCTTGGAGAGACAACTGTGTTTAATCTAGGAGTTTCCTTTTGGATTTAGCCTCACTATGTCATTATCTTCTTGATGTTACTACACATGTTCACAGTTTAGACTCATTCTTAGGCTCAAGTTTTTATCTTCTCTTTTTAATGGTATGAAAACATTCCCAAGCTTAAATTTAACTGGGGTCATTCCTTTTGGGGTATGTGGGGTTACATAAATATTGGTAAGAGCTGCTTAGTCAGCAGCCTCCTTCAAGTAGGTGACTCTGTCCTGTAAGATATGTTCAACCACAAGGTGGCAAGCCGTCTCATACCTCAAAGCCCTGTCTACTAGATAGCCTGTTTTGTCAAATTTATGATATCTTTAAGGTTGAGTCAGAATGGGGTTGAAGGTGACTACAGACCTGCATTTCCTATTCACTTTTATATAATCAATATGATAACTTGCTTGCTGTAGGTTGAAACTGCTTTAGGTAATCTTCGTCTTGAATCAAAGAATTCTAGAAGAGCTGGAAAGAGAAACAAAAAATCAGGTTGGCCCATACTTGGATTGCCGTTGATGGAGCTATCTTCTCTTTGATATTATATTGAATCACTTTTTTCTTTTTTACCTTAAAACTCTGTTTCTATAAAGTGTTAAATGCGGGTTGCAGTCCTCAATTGAGTAAATAATGTTTTTGATCCTCAACTTTGTGTGGTGTAAACGTAATGTTGAGAAATTATTTTTCAAGAATGGTGTATATCCAGTTTTACAATGAGAGCATATTTTTACCAATTGTACTCTACCTTTGCATATAAAATTAATAGTTTTCTTGCTGTACATAGGTCCAATTTCAATACAAAAGTGCAATGATCTAATTCCCAACATTTTTTTTAGATTGCATTGTCCAATAGTGACAAAATAAGAATATGAGAATTGCGCTTTGCTTTGTGATATTTACAATATGAAATTAAAGTTCAAACTTGTGTGTGTGTGTGTGTGTAATTTTTTTCTTGGGTTTTTCTCACGCTTTTGTTCATTATTTCTTGTCTTGCATCAACTTGCTTTGTATTGTTTTGGGTCATTGACCCACTTATCAATGTACTCTCAAGAAAATCTTACTGTCTGATAGGACCTCTCTCTCTTTCTCTCTCTCTCTTTCCCAAAAAATTGCTTTATATTTTTTCAAAAAATTTACTGTCCTACTATCGCATGCAGGTTTGAAACAGTTGAGGTGTGCAGCTTATGATCCTCATTGGTCCAAAAGACAGGAACAAAATAAATCATTAGATAGCAGATACGGTGACACATGGAACTTTAATTTTGAGTGAGTGATTTAACATGCTTGATATGTACTTTTTTTTTTTTTTCACTCACTGTGTGTTCAATTGTTCATCTGTTAGCGTTTTGTAATTCACAACTGACATAAGGTGGTGGGGGTCCATTTATTATTATAGTTTTTTATTCAAAATGAAGTAGTTCTGCATTCAAAGTATGTAAGTCACCCCGCCTCCCAATTATAGCTAGTTCATATGCCTGTTTCATGTCTGTTGCTATTTCCTCAAGTGCTGCTTTATATGCCTAAACCATAGCTCTCATGTAGGGCTTCGAATTGATTATGAAGTGTGTGTGTGCTCGGTTCATTTTTATCTAGTGTGCTTGATTCATTTTTATCTAGTTATTTGTTAATATTGGGTTTTGCCTAACAGTAACCTTTCTATGTATGTTGGCCTTGTTTGTTCATTAGAGAGTTGAACTTGACCTGGACACAATCTTATTGGGGAAAAATATTAATTGCTATCGTGTTATCTTATACTTAGACACAAAGATCTTGTTGTGTCACTACATACTACTGTGTGTAAGACATCAAAAACATGGTACTTTGTAAAATCCTAGCATCACAAGTTTGCTTTTCTTTGCATAACGATGATAATACGGTCTAACATCTCATGGTGCTCCACTGCACTCAGTTTATGGCTTTTCAAGTAGCACCATATTGTGTGTTTATCTTTTGTTTAATATGTTTCTTTCAACATATTTCAACCCTTGGAATTTTGACTTATTATTTTAATTCTAAGCTTATTGTCTTTTATATTACTCAATCTCACTCATTTTTGCATCCTTTTTATCTGTATTGATTTAGATTGTTCATTGCAGTTCTGATAAGCCTTTTGAAGATGTTATCTATCCAAAAGGGGATCCTGATGCAGTTACTATAAGTAAGAGAGATCTTGAACTTCTTGAGCCAGAGACATTCATTAATGACACCATAATTGACTTCTATATTCTGTAAGTTTGGCATGGCTCCTTTGAAAGATATTGCATGTATTTCAAGCATTAGAAATTCATTTCTTTTCTGGCTCCCATACATATTCATGTAGGTCTTTACATTATTGACCTTCAAAATTTTCGTTTCTTCATGCATATGACTTGGGTGTTGGTTTTTGCTGTCCCTTATATTTTACCGCATCAAGATGCATTTCATATAGTACAGTTCACAGCAAAGGAATCAACTTTTATGGTAGGCATCTGGTTTTTATTTTCACAAAAACTACTCAGATTATTATTGAACTTGAAGAAAAAGGAGTAATCCACATACACAATCAAAAGACAAGCAACATTGAATGATTTAGGAATTCTGATTTTCACTTATTGGCAGATACTTGAAAAGCAACATTCAACCTGAGGAAAAGCATAGGTTTCACTTCTTCAATAGTTTCTTCTTTCGGAAACTTGCTGATCTGGAGAAAGACCCATCAAGTTCCTGTGAACGCAAGGCAGCTTTTCAGCGTGTTCGGAAATGGACTAGGAAAGTGAATCTGTTTGAAAAGGATTACATCTTCATTCCTGTAAACCACAGGTGATAACTTGTCTTGCATTATTTTCTTTCTGCTTGTAGCACTGGAGGATAATCCTTTGATACCACCCTTTTAATATGAACTTCACTGCAACTTGTTAATAGGCTCCACTGGAGTTTGATTGTCATTTGTCATCCCGGTGAAGTGGCTAATTGTGAAGGCAAGACATTTTATGATTTAGTTATCAGTGCTATATGTACTGTGGTTATCGCCATTTATTTTTTTATTTTTTTTTGTTATCGTATTTTTTTTTTTCTTATACTCCTGCAATTTATCTTGCAGACGAGGGAATTGAAAGCTTACCCAGGGTGCCATGCATCTTGCATATGGATTCAATTAAAGGAAGCCACAGAGACCTGAAAAATCTTGTTCAAAGGTAGCTTGATATCTGAATTCATGATCAGTCTCCTTATGGGCCAATACTTGCATCATACATTCTTCCAAAAGTATATTCAGTCTTCTGCATTTCTTTAACAGAAGGCGCTTTGAATTTACGCTTGTATTTCACTGGTTTGCATATCTATTAGTGTTCTGAATCCGTTTACAATTATTAAATGAGGAAAAAGAGAAACTTTCATCCTGAAAAAGATAAGTGACAAAAACATTACATGTCAAATGTGCATCATCATTTAACTGTCAGTTATTATTGTATCTCAGTGTGCTCCACTTTCTCATATTGAAATTCTGGAAAGAAGCCATAGTTGCTCACTTTGAAAAGTCAATGACAATATTTCAATGTTATGTATTACTAATGAAAAAGTTAAATATATTTAATTTCTACAGTATATGTATACTCTCCGGTTTAAGAAGGTTAAATCTGAATGCTTTACAGTATTTAGAAGTTTTACTCCTAGGGTGATTCCGTGAACTGGTAATTTCATTCTCTAATGTTAATACACACTCGTAGCCCGGTTCACCTAGTCAATGAATTTCTGGTTTAAAATCTAAGTCTATTTGTTTGATTAAAAGATTTTATTGCAGTAATTATATTTAAGTTTGTTTCTATCTCCTAGTTTTGCAACTGTATATATCTTGGCCTAATCTTTAATATTATAATGAGATGACAGATACCTATGTGAAGAGTGGAAAGAGAGGCATGGTGACACAGCAGAAGGTGATTCTTTGAGATTTTTACAATTGAGATTTCTTGAACTGGAGGTAATACACCTTGGTGACCTTGCGTTTTTATATAAATACTTGACAAAATTATTGAATAAATTTTTCCTTTTTATGGTTTATCGTGATTGGATGCTACTATGCAGGTAATCTATTGGTTGTTATGCAGTTAGGCTTTAGTTGTTTTTTTTTTCTTTGTACCATTTTTCCATTTATAAATAAAGTTTTGCTTATAGAAAATATTGTACCATTTTATCTAAACCATTTTTGTTTTGTTAACTTTTGCTCCTTTTTTTCTTACTGATAACAGCTACCACAGCAGGAAAATTTATCTGATTGTGGACTCTTTTTGCTTCATTATGTGGAGCGTTTTCTGGCAGAAGCTCCTGTTAACTTTAGCCCTTTTAAGATCACAGAGCTCTCCAACTTTGTAAGTGATCCTCCTCCTTTCATCATACCCCATACTTAGAATCTATATGCTATGTGTTCTGCATCCAAGACCTGTAGGGACGACACACTAACCTCTCTGTTTGTTCTGTCATCTATCTCTTTTCTGCTTCCTATTCAGTTATCCCTACAGGCATTTTCTTAAAGTTTCTTTAGTTCTATGCCAAACTTTCCCTTGCACCTCGTGTTCTGTCATCCTTTTTTGTTCATTTGTTCGACTTTTCTCTATTATCTAATGTCAGCTAAAGAAAAAGTGGTTTCCTCCTGCTGAGGCTTCTCTTAAACGCCATCAGATTAAGAAGTTGCTATACGATATTCTCGATCAATCTCGGGAAGCGGTTATAGCCGATTGTATTAATTTAGATGAATCCCCTCAAGTACTCAAAAATACAGACAATGAAGAACCTGGCATAAAGCATTTTTACGAAATGTCCAATTCAACACAAAAAATTCATGGGGATTGTTATAGTTCTGATGCACATGGGATCAGAATTACATCGCCAGGAGCTTATTCTTCTCCTAGTCATGTATGCTGCTCTAGAGAAAGGGGACGTGTTGCTGATAAGAATTATCTGCCGTTGACTGCCAATAATAAGACGAGTTTTATGTCACCAATACAGGTAATCCCTTGTTTTCCTACCATCGGCTCTAGAATTTCCTTTGGTTTTTGGCATTGTGCGTGTCTGAAGCAATGGTTTGTACTACTGAGTTGCTAGTACCAAATGTCTAAAGGGCCTTTTTATGACTGAAATTTATTGTTGGTTGGCATTAGAAATGTGCGACACCCAAAATTATAACTATACAATTTTGACCATGTCACATTCCATTTCCACTTCTGCACTTGGTCAAATCATTCAACATACCCATGCACTTAACCAGGGAGCTCACCAACGGTGTCAAGGAAATTTGACATTCTTGGGGAAAGCTTTAGTGGCATGCATGTGACTCTTTTCCAACAGGATAAAAAAGAAAATGATATCACTATTTTGGTACAGAAGTAACCTCCCCAATGTTTGTTATGGAGCCTAGGTACATCCCATGATTGATAATGGGAAACTTTTGTTAGTGTCCAAATTTGCTGGAGCATCTGCCTTTTACTCGATGCTTTCTGTGTTATGTAAAAGTTCCCAACACCCAGTCAAGGATCTTTAAGGATTCACCTATTTATCAGGAAAAATATGTATCCGCTTTTCACATTCCTATTATGTCTAAAACTAGACTGTACGGGGAGACCTGTGTGTGAAACCTGCTTACTGATTTCCAGCATACTACGTCTAAAATACTTGCAAAGTGGGATCAAAGCTTCTTGATTCCTTCACAGTAGTCTTTATAGAAGGGTAATGTCAGCAATCAGCATGTATACTAGTAATTCCTAGAATATTAGATTATATCCCATCCTCATTTCTCTATTGTAGTCGGAGAACTGTGTTGTTAGCTCACACTTTGGTTTTAGACTTGTTCAAAACTGATACATGTGTAATTTATCCTGCTTGAAAACAGGAAGTTGGAGATTCTGAGGAAATGACTGATTCGCCAGTCGACATTGAAGCTTGTCCGAAAGACAGTGCATTACCTTCTGATATACTACCCAGGGATACATCTCAGAACCATGGGTTCTCAAAGAACATTGGAGATAATGCTGATGTGAACTCAATTTCTGATACATCTGGTAGTGGATCAGAGATTTTTTCAGTGGTAGGGATAGATGAAGATGACTCACTTGTGGAAGCTGAGGCGTTTAACTGTCCAAGGAAAACAGAGAAATCTGAATCGTCTTCAAGTGGGGATCTCACTGCTTGTGTTGTGCAGGATTCTGAAGAGGAAAGTGACATGCATGGCACTGAGGTTATATGTATCTCATCCTCTCTAGCAAACCAACAATTCTTCCATCAACAAGCAGACTCTACTGGAAACAATAATCATAAAGAGATTAATATGCTATCGAGTAGTGAGGATCAAGCATCCGAATCAGATGAGCGGCAGACTCCAAAAAGACCAAGGCTCACACATCCTGTAGGTCGAAGAAGGCATACAAGAAGCCTCATGAGAGCGTTGCATTTGTGATCGTCATGCGGTTACTTGTGTTTAAGAATAAGTGCTGCGCAAGGAAACATTATAAGTATTATTTCACTGTATATAAATGTGGGAGGTTTTGTTATTATATGAACTACGTGTGGGATTTTGTTATATATGTATATAGATAGAGAGGGCCCCTTGTATTAAGGGTTCTGTTTATGTTCCTTTATAATTCATTTATTTAGAACCTCATTCTCAATTAACATCTTGTAAATTTTCACAAGCCATGAGTGACATTCATGGGCTCATGGCTTCACAAAATAGATAGTAAAAGGCGAAAGAATAGTTCGTTCTGCACTCTACGCATGGCTTCGTCCTGAATCTTCTCAAGCAAGATGACATTGATCATCACCTTTTGGGAACCATCTTGATTAATTGCAGATAGATTCTGCAGTATTTCACTTGCTTTCATGTCCAACACGTTCCTAGAGAAAGAAATATGGTGGCTGATATTCTTGTCAAAGGACAATGTCTCCAATTACATATGGTTGCCAGAATGGTGGCTGATATTCTAACGTGATGTAATCATGATAAGGTTCAGTTATAATGCATATAGGGTCTTCTACAATACATTTAATTTTTGGGCCAATCACATAATTTTTACATGTATTCAAAAATCTGCTATTTGGTAAACCGGTTCAAACCTCTTAGACCTCCTGCATATCTAATTTAAACGGTACGATTTGTGTATTTTCTAGTGTATTGTAATTTTTATCCAACATTTTTTTTTTTCTTTTTTGCACGAAAGTTTGGCTGTAATTTAGTTTTCCTTTTTTCTCACTTTTTTTTTAAAAAAAAATTAAGAAGTTTATTGAAAAAAAAAAATAATAAATAAATAAATAAGGAAGTCCAATATTTATCAAATAAGACGGTTGTACCCTAGGAATATATATATGATGGTGGCTTGGGTGAAGGAGAGGAGATGAGATAAAGTAATCCCGAGAAAGAGCGAAATGGGGGACGAGAAAGTGAAGGCAGAGGCTTTAGAGTTACTGGGAATGTTCCAAGTGCTTCCCAGATTGGTTGTCTTCGATCTTGATTACACTCTTTGGCCTTTCTATTGGTACATGATCCTTTTTTCCCAAACTTAATTCTATTTTGCCTTGTTTCATTTCATTTCATTTATATATATAAATAAATAAATAACCCAGATATGATTGAATTGAATTTGCCTCTTCTCTGGGTTGAAACAAAGATTTAGGATTGCACCACTGGAACTGAACTGAACCATACGTGTGGGAATTAATCCCGCTAGTTGTATTTTGTTCATGTATGTATTGATACCCAAGCTAAATTTGACTCGTGGGTTTATTTAGTTGCACATATCTATGATTGGATCCTAGGTTTCACATTTGGGGAAACTTACAGCAACAAGAGGTGAGATTTTTGGATTCCGGAGGTTATGTCGTGACTTGTGAACACCAACAAAGGGACAACAATTCTTTGATTTGGGCACATAGTTGAGTTGACATGATAGTGCAGTAAAATGTACCATGTTGTGTTCGATGATTTAGGCTGAGACTCAACTTAATCTGTGTTTTTCCAGCGAATGTCGCTCCAAACGTGAAATGCCATCATTGTATCCCCCGGCTAGGGGCATACTGTACGCATTGAAGGAAAGAGGGATCGATCTTGCCATTGCTTCTAGGTCACCAACTGCAGATATAGCAGAGACATTTCTTGACAAATTGAGCATCAATTCAATGTTTGTAGCTCAGGTGAGATGGTAGACCGCCATTCTTTTTCTTCCTTCCTCCCTCCTCTGAACAATATCTTCTATAAATTTTGTATGCATTTTCCGAAAATGAGCTGGTGATTCTTATAAGAGGCTTTGTTTTTTCTCTTTCTTAATTATCTGATTGTGCAGGAGATCTTTTCAAGTAAGAAACACAAGACTGATCATTTCCAGAAAATTCGCTCAAGTACTGGGGTGCCCTTTAATTCAATGCTTTTCTTTGATGATGAGAACAGGAACATCCAAGCGGTAAGTTTATCCTTGCCATTCTTTTGATTGGCACTTTGTCACCACCAAAAGGATGGTTCTCACCAACTCTTTTATTGTAATTGTTCTTATTTAATATCAGTATCGTCGTCTTTTTTTCCTTTTCTTTTCTTTTAACATCTGAAATGACATGAATCAAATTCTTATATCCATAAATTTTGGAAACTTATGGAGCCTTAAATATTTTCTGGCAACTTGTTTAAAATAAAAATTTAATTGGAATATACAGGTATGGGCTAAAGTGACATTAAAGTGTTAAACCTATAGCATTGGTTCCATACACTAAGTGGATGCATTTAGGTTTAATGTCACTTTAGCGCACGTAGGGAAGCTGAAAAAGTGCAGTTCACAGAATAATGGAGATCAAATTTGTCCAGGCACTTAAGTGGTGTGGAAATATTAGCTCCCTGTTTTCATCATACTTCTGCTTCACCTTATCAGTACTCACTGTTGGTTGTCTATAAAATATGTGAGAAAGACTGACAATAAGGGCTGTAAGAAACTTTATATCCATACAAAACCTGTATTGCGATCATATAGAATTTATACCGATGTTTAATATAGGGTGCAATCTTTCACCTGTATATCAAATAACTGTTATGGTATGTACAGGTTTCAAAGATGGGTGTAACGAGCATTTTGGTAAACAAAGGAGTAAATGTTAGAGCGTTGAGGCAAGGTCTTACAAAATACTCTGAAAATGTGAACATATCTGAAAAGAACAAGCAGAAATGGCGCACAAAGTTCTCCCAAAATTCAAATTCATCAAAGAAGAATGAGAGTGAAGATAAATGAGTCCGCTGTAGATGTGGATTATATACCAACTACTTGGAACTTATGAAACGGTTCCTTGTATTGTTGAGGGTCATTCTGTACAACTGCACCCTTGTTGTGGCTACTGATTGGTTGTATCAAAAAATACCAACAATTGTTCTTGGACCTCTCTGGTTATCCTGTAGCATATGCTCCACATGACCACATGTAGTGGAATAGATTTTTTTTT
>LYNE01003598.1:7375-18014 GCA_001662545.1 Rosa x damascena | reverse complement strand
CCACCTCCAATGGTCACCAAATTTCGGCAGCGCCACCTACTCATCAGACCCAACATTTTTCATGTTCACAACATTTTCCAATTTTACCTCGAAGGGCTCCAAATTGGGAGGTGAAATTTTTCCAGAAAACTCCAAGAACCCTAGAAATTGCAAATCGTTAATACGACCTCTACACTGCAAATTGAAATGAAAGATCTTAGGGGAAATGATCTATGTCAAAAACTGAACCTTCAATGCCTGTTTGGTGGCCGGAGACAGCCGGAATCACCGGGAATCGACTGAAATCCCGATCTGCTACAGTAACCTTCACAGCTCCCAATCGAGCTCTTCCGGCCAAATTGCTGCAAAACACCACCACAGACGTGACCAGGGTGAGGAGGCGAGCCAGCTGATGTCCAGATTCCATTGTGGGGTGGCCGGAGGAGGAAGAATCAGGCCGAAGAGGAAGAAAAGGTCGGGGAGAAGAGAGAGGAAAACTGGGTAAGTTTCCAAAAATGGCAACTTACCACAGTAACTCGGCTATTTATAGAAACTTACTACATGAACAGTAATTTTCGTATTTCGCTTATAACTTTCGCATACAAACTCCGATTTTTATGTACCACACATCCACACGCTCAGTTTAACGTCCTCTACAACTTTCATGAAGAAAACTTTCTTAAATTTTGACCCGAACAAAAGGTCAACAATTTAGGGCCACTAAAGTTACCGAAAAAAAAAGGTAAAGGTAAAACAAATTGTCGTTTACTGTCCAAATGACTAGTAAACCGGTGAATTTAGGTTCGGGACGTTATAGTGAGACTCTTACTCTTGAGAACCCAAATAAAATCAATCCAATAATAGTGAAGGATATGGTTCTTTACAAACATTTATAGCTCTCTACGCAGCTACAATCTCTAGACTCACTAAAGAGGTGCTTGTCTTGAATCTTGACCTTCTTTGTCACTTGAACGATCTGCAAAAATCGCTCCTCTTGCAACACCAATCTTCTCTATTGTTCTCGAGAGAATCAATGCATGTATATGAATGTTGAATGAGACACTTTTACATGGAACAAGTGTTTCAAAGTACCTATGCAACTTTTTCTAAGAAAATAAGAAGCACATGAATTATTGCGTCTAAGTCCCTAAACATGAATGCTCTTTTCTTCTGAATATATTGAAGAGAAAACAAATCCTCAATTATCAAAATTTACCCTAATTGGATTCTTAATAGGAAAGGTCTTTCAATAAAAATATATCCAATTAAAATACCCAAATCCTAAAACGATTAGGACTTCAATAGCACGATTTTTTTACAGTTGGAAAATATCTTTATAATATAACATCTAAAAATCAAAAGATACTTTCTAAAATCGGACTCCCAAAAACGTAGGGTTGACTAGGACTGACTTGGGGATTGCAACAGTGTTGCAATCCCGGGCCCGTGCTTATGCATGAGATGCAATTACCTTAAATTCTCGGAGACTAGTTTTGATGAACTTTATAGGCTTCTTTTTCCTGCTTCTAATGATGACGAGATAAGATACTTCACTTGCTTTTGTATGGGAATGCCAACACATAAAACGTACAAACTTTTGTACTTACAATCTCTCCCTTTGGCATTCCTATACAAAACACATCTAATCAATGCAAACTCCCCCTCAACAAGTATAGGAGAGACATCACAATTCATCATCCATACTTTTCCTGAAACACTTATCACACAATTGGTAAAATACACAAGATAGAATAATGTTACCACTGTTTAAACAAAGCATGTAAATCCAATAGATCACATAAAGATCACACATCACATTTAACATCATATTTCTCCCCCTTTTTGAATAGGGATGCCAAAGTACTAGGGTCGGTCACCCCGGAGTGTGCAAATAGTGGACCTCAATTGCACCCAATGGAAAGAAAGTAATCATGCATATTCCAAATCAGATAGAACTCATGGATGTGGCCAAGGACTGAAACTCCCCCTGAATCGATTATGTCATGAATAATGCACTAACGAAATGCAATCACACAATGAGTGGGTTTGTATCCATATGCTAAGAACATATTCAATTTGCATAGCTTTTCAGACAAGAGCATGACCACAAATCCATAGACATGAGTGTAACAAGATAAGGTCACATGAGTGAATTGTTTTTGACAACAACAAAGTAAACAAGAAGATGATCGAGTATTCTGTACCTTTGTTGTGTAAGTGATCATAACTCAAAGTGGGGTGTGTAACATTCTCAGAATCATTGAAAATGAACCACACATACATAAGAAGAGAAAGAAATAATCATATTCACTTTGAATTTCCCCTTATGACACAGTGTGGGCAATATTTTTGTTTCTTTTGCCTTTCACGCAATATGAAATTTTGCACATTTTTCACAAGAAAACTAAGATCCATGTAACAAATTTTATGCCAGCAACTCCCAAGTTTGACTTTAGGGTACTAGATGTAACAAGGACATCTCAAAGGACACATCAACTCGAGTCAATAGTTTCAAATCCACCGGGGTGGCCAAACCATTCCCTTTTCTTCCCAAACTTCATATCATTCACCACGACTAAGGCATGTTTACTTTGAGAATAACCTGGCCATGCTCCAATAATATAGTACCTTTTTAGCAAGGAGCAACAACAACATTTTGCAACTCCATATGTGCGAGTTAAGATCAAATCAGCCAAGAGCATACTTACCACCACAAAGAATGTATGTGTGCATGTGAGAGTACAAAGTGATGAAGAATATGTTGTTCATGCTCAAGATTATAGAGTGATGCAAGTGATACGCTTAAAGCAAGCGCATGTCATCGTTAGTATATGGTAAATAGGAATCGTTCTAACCGGAGATTGAGGGTACACCTGTAATTGCAAAAACAACTAAAGAATTAAAATAAGTATAAAGTATTATTTACAAAAATAAAACAAACAAAAGGGGGTTTTAGGATTAATAAATCAAAAATTAAATAAATAAAATAAAGAAAATGTAAAAACATATATACACGGGTGGAACGCAAGTAACAAAGATCAAAACCACAATCATATGAATGAAATCCAATCACAATTCCTATAGTTGATTTTCTATGTCATGAGAAAGAAGTTGACCATGTGAAATGTTAGAAAGCAAACGATTTCCCATTTTTTAGTTTCCTTGAATAATTAATCTAAGTGAAAGCACCTAAATCAATCCTATTGAACATGCAATCATAGTCTAGAAAGCTAGCTCATCAAGAACTCATTCAACGCATGAAGCATAGAGAAAGGATGTCAACCAAAGTGCACAACCTAGTTATGAATAAGTTCACCTATTTGCAATCCTCCTTAATTGATTTCGACTTTTGTCCAAAGCCTTTACTACTTAAATCTAGCTCCAATTACATGCATATATCCTAAGTTGGCCACCAAAGAACATAAACATGCAAAAGTTTTCTGTAAAACAAAATCAATCAAGCAATCTCACATAAGCAACATATAAATCAACATAAAGAAATCACAACTTTATTTCAAAACATATAAACGGGCTTTAAACTTTGCCCTTAACGTCATGTTAACTAGAATTCATAACTCTACGAATCAAACAAAGGAAAACAAAAAAAAGTATGAAATACACGGTGAAAGATGGATGACATGGCCTTGAGATGAAGAACTTGAAGATCCTTGAAAGCAAGCAATCTTCTAGGGACGACACAAGGGTGGATGGCGGATAGGATCTTGATGTATTGCATGACTTCTTCTCCTCCTTGGTTGAGACGCAGAGCTTCTGAAGACTAGAGAATGGAGAGAATTTTTCTGATGTTTATTTTCTAATGGAGAGAGGTGTGTTGTGGTGTTGTGGTAAAGAGGGGTATATATAGGGGAAGGCAAAACTTCATGAATTTAATTTCTAAGGAATTTTCTGGTTGCACCACACAACTCCAACCAATGAATTAATGCCACGTCAGCTCTGCCATGTCACTTAACCAATTAAAAAGCTCCAAAATAATTCCATAATCTTTCCAAATATATTATTGTTGATTTCCCAAGATTTTATCTGATTTTTCTCTTAATTTTCGGCCAAAATACTCTTGAGTGAAAGTATGAATGAATCTAGACTTGTTTTGAACCTTTTCTCCCTTAAATCTCTCCATGGTGTCATTATCCTTGATCCTCTCTTGATTTTTGACATTAACTCCATAATTTCCCATGGCAAAATCAGATTTAATTCCCCAATAATCTCTCCCACATACATCATCTTCAAGCCATGTGGTCTCCTAATGCCTTCAGGTTTCCTAGCCTCATCAGGATTCCTAGTTGGACCAGGAAAACTCCATTTCTTCATTTCAGCTCATTTCCTTGTCATTTATTCCAATGTACCTAGAAAATAGAACTAAATTAAAAATGATTAAGTAAAGGAAATAACTAAGAAAAATATGAGGAAATAATTATTAAAACGTCGCATAAAAATGCTCCTATCAACAAGAACTAATTCAAAACATGTTATTCAACTCATCACATTCATATTTAAGGATAGAATCAGAGCACTTGTCAATCTAAGTTCAAATTGATATGTCAGACAGTTGGGGATACAAACCACACTTGCAATCTTGAATCTTCAGAAATTGAAAATAAAAATGCAGAAACAGAAATAACGATGCACCTATACTAATATCATGACATACAGTGTAGATGCATGCAAGGATTCAGTTAACTCAAGGGAGAGTTTCAGAACTTAATTAGAACATCAATAGCACTTCTAAGTGATTCAAAACGAGTATTATCCAAGGGTTTTGTAAACGAATCAGCCAAATGATGTTCAGTAGGAACAATAGCACAGTCAAATATATTATCAAGATTATCCATATGAGCAGAAAAAACAATTGTTAGAACCTTTTTTAATCCAGATTTGTTTCTGCTTCAAATTCTGCTCTTTGGGGATTGCAATGCGCTCTGCAATCCCCTTGATCAACTTCAGATGCTCTTTCAGCTCAGCTTGTAGCAATGCAGTTAGGATAATTTTTGATGCTTTCCTCTTATTTTGAGTGACCCTGCGAAATATATTACACCTAGGGCATATGTGTCCCAATTTTCCGCAATAATGACAAGTGAGAGTAAAACTTTTAGAGTTATGAACATACCTGTAAAACTTTTAGAGTTATGAACATACCTGGGTTGACCCACAGAGGTGTGACTGTCAGAACTTACTTGAGCAACTTTTTGATGGGTTTAAGGTCCAATTTAGGCTCTGATCTTTTGGACAACTTGGGGGACATAATCATTGTTATTCGAAGTTTGAGATGGGCGCAATGAATTTTCACATTCCTTGAAGGTTAAGAGCCTGCAAGTTTCACCTTCATACCCCAATCCTTCTTTGTTGCAATGAGGTTTACCAAATCCAATCATCTTAGAGACTTTTTCAGACCCTATAGAGAACTTATTGAAGCTTTCCTTGACTTTCAATAGCTCATCCTGCAATTTCTCATTTTCAAGGGTTAGTGAAACATTTAGAGTGGACTGAGCCATGACTTCAACCTGCAAAATTTTGATTTTGTTAATAAGCTCATCATGCTCCTTGTCCCAATCGTGAGATTTGACCTCATCCTGCAAAACTTTAAACTTATCAACAAGGTCAGTACGCTCTTCTTCCCATTCTTTTAAAGAAGTTTCAAATTTTTGCTCAATTTTCATCTTTTCCACTCATAAAAATTCAATTTCTTCTTTAAGTTTGTTATTTTTTCGAAGAACAATTTTTGAAGCATTATACAATTGCTTACACTTTTCATTTGTTTCTTCATCAAGAGTATCATCTTCCAAATTAGAATCATCATATAAATCAATATTAAGAGAGGAAGTAAGAGCATGATTTACCTCTTCATCATCTGATTGAGAACCTTCATCACTGTCACTCCATGTGGACTTTGAAGCCTTGTTCCCTCGTGAATTATACTTCTTGTTGCCACAATCGGCAGCAAGATGTCCAATTCCACCACACTCAAAACATTTAGGCTTATCAAGAAAACTTTTCTTTTGATAAAATTTGGCAAACTTTGAGTTTTTGTAAAGCGATTTTCAGACACTTGACCTCTTTTTGAGTCAAAAATTTTTTTTGAGGAATTTCCAAAACTGTTTTTGTTTTTCAAAAATTCTTTGAACTCTTTAGTCAACAAAGTTAAATCCACAAAATCATCAATAATATCTTTCTTATTAACAGAAGAGAAATCAATATTTTTACCTTTTTCTCGGGCTTGATCCTTATCTTAAAGGTTTTAAGATTATTATCTGTAACGTCCCGAACCTAAATTTACCAGTTTACGAGTCTTTCGATCGGTAAACGACATTTACATTTACTTTTTGGCTCCGTTTCGGTATTTTAGGGGGCCCTAAATGTTGGCTTTTGGTTCTGGTCAAAATTTGAGAAAATGTTTTTCATGAAAGTTGTAGAGGACGTTAAACCTAGCGCGTGCATATGTGGTACGTAAAAATTGGAGTTTGTACACGAAAGTTATAAGCAAAAAGGTAAAGTTACTGTTCATGGTAATTTCCTATTTATATGGGAAGTTACTATGGTAGATCAGATTGGTAATTTTCTCTCTCTTCTCCGTTTCTCTCTTCCCGACCCCGTCAGCTTCGGCCGACGGTTTCTCCCTCGTCCGACAACGGATTTGGACAAGGCCAGCGGCTATGGAACCCTCTCTTCCTCCTCTTGACGTTTGTGGTATTTTGGTGGTGCAATTTGGGCCGTAGGAGGTGCAGCAAGGTGGTGTTCGCGGTGGCCATTTCGGGTCTCCAGCGAGTTTTCGTTTTTCGGCCATTTTCGGCCGCACCACCACCAATTTCTTGGAGTTCCCTTCATACTAGGACGAACCATGGCAGTGGGTATCAACGATTTGGCCGGATTAAGGCGGATCGACGATGAGAAACCCCGTACGGATTTGAGGTAATTTCGACCCTTTAGACTTGAAATTGAACTTGGCCACAATTATGAAAGATGCTTAGAATTTTGAGTTGATGATGTTGGTAAAAGTTGGTAGCCAGATATGGTGGTTGACCGGCGGCGCGTGGGGCCCAGGCGCAGCCGCCTGTGGCAGCACGTGAGGGCGCGTCCGGCCGTTCCTGGTGAGTTGTTTTGGTCTATTGAGTAGTATATATTGTTACGAATTTATGGATAGGTGTTTGGTGGAAATTGGAGGAGGTTTGGATATTAATCGGAATTTCTGAAGTTCAATAGTGTGGCTATTGATTTATGAGAATTCCACTATCGGATTTCTCTCAGTTTTGCCCTAGAAACCTTCAATTAAAGAATTGGTGCAAATGATAAAGTTTTGCTTTAATCAGAGAAGAAATAGAAATGTTAATTTATGAGGATTTGATGTGGGAATCGTATTTAATTTCCGGATTGTTATTCACGAATTATAATTGTATACAGGGCGACATGCCGAGCTACTGCTTGACGTAGGAAACCGGTAGCGTGGTCTCCTAAATAATACTGTGAGTGGACATTTATTTTAAATTAAATGTGCATGCAGTATATTATTATTTTCTAATTGAGGTTTAATTTATTATTTGGTGTTATGATTTTATGAGCTTGATTTCTTGAGATTTAGTATGCTCTATGAGTTACGGGATTATTAGTGGATTTCCTTCCCGATGGCTTTCAATAGATTTTCAAGCTATTTATTTATGAGTTTTTGAGTTGGGAAATGATTTTCGGAAAGTGATTGATTAGGAAAATATTGTGAGAATTAATGATTTCGAATATCGATTTATATGGTGATTTACGAGTATGAATGATTTAACAAATATTTGAGCATGATCGAATTATAGAGATTTCTTGAGTTTTGAGCTCCGCACTTATCAGCTTTGAAGTTTTATTAAGATTTCTTTCCGAAAGCATTTATTGATTTACTGAGGATTTATGCTTTCGAGGATTTATTGAGATATTGAGTTTTTAGTTATCGAGATATTCTTAAGTTATGCTTTCGGTGAATTATTGATGACTTATTGGATTAATAACGGGTTTCCTTCCGAAAGCAATTATTTTAAGGAGGTTGATTCCAGTTTATTGAGGAGGCAACTAAGTCAGCGCATGCATGCATTACCTAGTCGGCAGTCCCTTCTAGGTAATAGTCTGGTCGGCAGTCCCTTCCAGATTACATCCCGGTTGGCAGTCCCTTCTGATGCATCACCTGGTTGGCAGTCCCTTCCAGATGACATGAGGTAGTCAGTTGGCAGTTCCTTCTAACTACCTGTGGCTAGTTGGCAGTCCCTTCTACCCACCGCCTCCTATTCCAATTGGCAGTCCCTTCCGATGCGTCATCTGGGTGGCAGTCCCTCCCAGATGGCATGAGATGATTAGACAGCAGTCCTTTCTAATCATCAAATGAGTTTTCTTGAAAAGGATTGAGTTGGAAATATTGTGAAATGTCGCTGCATGTCGGTTTTGTTAACAAGATATTTGAAATATGATTACTTATATGAGGGATTGGAGATTTTAAGAGATTGCAAGATGTTCTATTTTACGTGATTAAGATTGCAGTAAAGATGATGATTAAGAGTATTTCCAAGATTGTTACTGCATGCGAGTTTTTAGAGAATAACTTGGGAAAGCATTAAGTTTTACTTATACATTCGAAATTACTTATTTTCGTCCACTCAATCTAACGGTTTTTAAATGTTTTTCCCCTGGGCCCTTCGGTTTCAAATGCCCAGTTTGCAGGCCAATTTAACTTGAGGTCGAGCGTACATGGGGTTGAGGCATAGCTGTCATAGCTTCCGCATTATAAAGGTATCGGTCCTTTATCTTGTATTCTATTCTCTTGTACGCCTGTACATTAGATTGCTCTGATAACCTATGAGATTAATATTCTTAAGTTCAGAATTGTTTTGTGTTATGGGAGGTGTTGTGGTATAGGGAGCAGGGTGACTCCAGAAGATTAAGGGTGGATTATTTTTAAAAGTGTAATGTTTTTCCACAGGTTTTGGGTAGTCCACTTTTAGAGGGAGTTCCGCCAAATTTTTTGGTAGAATTTCTTCTAAGGTAGGCCCCGCAGGGCCACTTTGGATTTCAAGGTGAAATCCGAGGCGGGTCCTGTCACTATCAGTTTCTCAAGAGAATAGATGTCCAGGTCTTGAGTCTCCTCTATCGCTGTCTGTTTGGATTGAAACTTTGATGAAAGAGACCTAAGAATTTTCTTTACAATATGATGCTCTTCAAAAGGATCACCAAGACTGTGACACTGACTTGTCACGTTCATAAGACAAGCATGAAAGTCATCTATTGATTCATCCTCCCCCATTTGCATGTTTTCAAATTCTAAGACAAGTCTCTAAAGTTTCTGGCCTATAACCTTTTTGTTGCCTTCATAAGTGACCTCAAGAAGATCTCATGCCTATTTAGCCGTGTCACAATGACTGATTCTCACCCTCTCCTTCTTGGATAAAGCTGTAAATAAGGAATTCCGTGCCCTGAAATCACAACTTCTGTCACGAACCTCCTCTTCTGTCCATTCCTTCCTAGGCTTAAGAACTCTTGCAGATGTCCCTTCTACTTTCTTTGAGTCTTCTGCCTTGCTTGGGTGTTCCCATCCAGTCTCAACTATATTCCATATGTTTTCATCCTGAGAGTAGAGAAATGCCCTCATCATTATCTTCCATTGTGAATAATCTTCACCATCAAACAAAGGGGGGAAATTTATCGAACTGGAGGCTCTGTTAGATTCACGTTTCATCATGTCCTCGGATCTACTAAAAAGGTTTAGAACCTGCTTTGATGCCAAATGAAAATACAAGAACATATCGTGTTTTCCGGAAATCGGGGATTGATAGACATGTTGCAATCCTTACTGGGCAGAAATCAAAAATTCACACAAAAAGCACAATTTTGGTTACGCAGTTAATACCTCAACTTTGAGATTAAAAACACTGCGGGGCTCTTATTGTTGAGAACCCAAATAAAATCAATCCAATAATAGTGAAGGACATGGTTCTTTACAAACACATATAGCTCTCTACGCGGCTACAATCTCTACACTCACTAAAGATGTGCTTGTCTTGAATCTTGACCTTCTTTTTCACTTGAACGATCTGCAAAAATCGCTCCTCTTGCAACACCAATCTTCTATATTGATCTCGAGAGAATCAATGCATGTATATGAATGTTGAATGAGACACTTTTACATGGAACAAGTGTTTCAAAGTACCTATGCGACTTGTTCTAAGCAAACAAGAAGAACATGAATTCTTGCGTCTAAGTCCCCAAACACTCTAAGAGATTATTTCCCTAATACCTAATTAAGTTTTTTTTTAATTCATTTTTATTTATTTTTAGGACAATTTTGCCCTCTCCTTCTTTGTCACTTAGAGAAAGAAGTCATTGGAGACCTTGCTTGACTCTGGTGGCGGACTCTGGCGACTGGTGACCCGACTCCGGCGACCGGTGACCAGAATCCGGCAATCGGTGATCGAAATCTGGCGACCGGTCCCCGGAATCCGGCTACCGGACTGGTGACCAGATTTCGGCGTCTGAATTTATTGCCCCTTAATAATACCCAGTAACCATATTATTGCCCCCCAGTAATCATATTATTGCCCTCCAGTGAATTGCATAAACTCCCAAAACCAAAATGAATACACTACAGGCACAATTGATCAATTTATATGCATATTATTGCCCC
>LYNE01003596.1:26236-40109 GCA_001662545.1 Rosa x damascena | reverse complement strand
GGAGGAGGACCTGGTCGGCGTTGAACGGCCATTGAGGAATTTGGGGTTTGTTTTTTTTCAGGTTTGGTTTTTCTAGGGTTTCAAAAATTCAGGGATCGCTTGATTTTAATGGTGGTGGTACGCAGCGGTTTGTGGTGTGGTTTGGGATTCAAGATTCAGGATTCAGGATTTAGGATTCAAAGGATGCAGACAAGTTGTGCTTTGGGATTCAGGATTCAGGATTCAGGATTTAGGATTCAAAGGATGCAGGCAAGTTCAAAGGATTGAACCTGCTCTGATACCAAGTAGAAAAGAATACTTCAATTCAGGGTTAATTCGATTAATCTATTCATCCCACAATGGGGATATATATATACAAATACAAAGGAGTAGTCTAACTCTAATAGGAAACAATCTTTCCATAATTACAGGATATTCTAATTAAATAAAAACCTAATTACATACAGATTGACAGCGATTCTACAATGCTTGAATGGCTTACCTTGTAAAATATACTGACAATTATATAAAATTTTCAAACGAAGGGAATTCTTGAGCTCCTCTGTTGGCTGCGACAAGTGAAACAACATATATAAATCAAGTAGAGTAATTCCTTTTCACAAGATTTGAAGATAGACAAGCTGATAATCCGAATAATCAGTCTTATGATTCTAACCTCATCTTCTGTAGCCCAAGAGACTTCCTTAAAAATGCCATCATAAAGAGGTGGCAAGAGCTGTGGTGACTGTGGAGGTAGATTTGTCACACGTTGAGAGACCAGGAGACCAACACTTCGCGCTTCCTTTCCCAATAGTGCTCTCAGTCCTTCTCCTCAGATACTTTCAGGAGAAACTCCTTAATCTCCGTCATACATTTATAGTCCTGATAAGAACGAAATAAGTTCCATCAAGAGTCTTATGTAAAGCCAATAACATGCCAACCTACCCGTATAAAGCAGAAATATGTGACTCTGGATAACTGGAACGCAAAAGTATAGGTTACTTGCCTTATATCTGCCCAAGTTAAGAGCGGTAACAAGAGCAAAAATTCCATTTTCTTCATCATCCTCTATTTTAACAACAGACCCTACAGTGGTCTGTTCCAATATTAAGTCTACGAAACCACTCAAATCCCACTCTTTATCATCAAGGTAGGTCTGCAGCAAGGTCTTCACTCCATGAAAGTCATTGCCTTTTGGATCAAAGAATGCAAAATCTACTCGAACATTTGCCTACAAAGATAAGAACCAAAATCACACAAAAATCCAAGTATAATTGGTATGAATGAAGACATACCAAGTACTATTGACATTTCAGCCATTCCGACACAAATCTGTAATTATAAGAGATTGATAGGTACCCCTAGAAGTATTTACTTACACCTAACCCTTCTTCTTCAGAAGATTCCAACAGTTCATTCTTGGCTTTCAAACTATTCTTTACCAATTTATTACCTGAAAAGCAGGCGAGAGAGCCTTCATGTATATTCAATCCAAAGAACTTAACAGATAGTAAGAATAATGATAAGGCGAGACTTGTATTAATAAAATGGTTTATTAAACTGATGATCATGCCTGCGGAGTTTGGTGGTGATTTTTGATGGACTTGTGCAGTGTGCATTTGATGGTTGACAGTAGAGACAGAGGCAATCCTAGCAGCTTGACGAGAAAATTGGGAAAAGGTAACTGGACAATGATTTCATCAGTCACTATGCCTCGTAGGCCTACAGGGCATCTTCAATATCTAATGCTACTAAATCCCTGTGCTAGTTCATTGAGATTGACTGTCAAGTCAGCATATAATTAAGGAATTCCAACTAAAAAGAGTGTGAGACAGTAAAGCATACCAGAATATAAGCACCGAAACATTTTTACTCAATACAATAAAACTAAAAACTAATTCTGAGCATGCTTTGAGAATACATAAGAACATCAACAGGTCGAAAGATGCATGATCTTCCACCATGCTAAGGCAACCATTTGAAACTCATTCTATTCAATTCCAAAGAAAACTCAGTAACAGGTGCAATAAGCGTAAGGAAGTGCATAGTGATTTGGAACAGAAAGGATCTTACTCCTCAGTAAGGGCAGCTCTTATCATTCTACCTACGATTACATATCAATATTATGTGCATAGGTAAATTAGATGGGGTATTAGGATTCCAATATCATTATTGAGTGTTTATCTCTCCTGATTGTGGTGTCCAGCTGACAATTTATTGGCTTCCAATTTTCATCATATAGTTTTATAAAGGACTACGATGAAAGGCATTAGATTTATATTGAAGGAGACATACCAGACATAATATTGGATGATTATGATTAAAGGAAATGAGACCCCTCAAGACATTGCAACTGCATTATATCTTTTCCATATTGATAGGATGCTACGGATATCAGCAATCTTGGGACAATCTTCCCCTTCCTCTCTTAATTTGGCGCTATTTTTTGTGCAAAGCAGTAAAGCACACGCACTAATGATGTGTACCAAAGAAAGAGAGGTGAGATGGCAAGAAATCGAGCTCAGAGTAATACATGATCTTCAATGTTTCAAGTGAATTGAGATGTCCAAATTATCCATTGTCTTAAGATTAAGACAGTAGATCCTGAGATAAGTGAGATTACTGAGTAATTGCCCCTTTCCGGAAATGAATATAGCAATTCTTCACGTCATCAATGCCAAAGTCAAGTGACAATTTTCTGAGAGGAGGGTCTTCGGAGAACTTCTTCACATTCTGCAAATTGTTAGCAACAAAGTTTTCTTTAGCAGGTCACATAACTGGTTACTGAGATGAGGGTTCAACAGCTACAAACATTATGAGATGCTGCATTTAAAAAACAGAATGTGAGAGGATACATTAGCCATCTTTTCCAAAATGCAGGGTCTAAGCCATAACCTTTAAAAAGATCATAAATTCTTCAATTCCATAACATTTACGAAAGTAAACATACCTTTAGTGGCAGCACTGCATATAGATGTAAACTTGTAATGTCTAGGGAGCTGATATCACACGGGCAACAGAAACATAAAATCATCAGTGGCAGTCCATGGAAAGTTTAAGTAGACACGAGATTAATAAAGATATTAATGATTTTTCTTTTGAGGGGATGAAGATTGAGTAAACTTTATCTTATACTCAATTTCTCAATTTACTATATTGTTCCACATTGTGTCTACAGCTTATAATCTTTCTATGAAAAAGTTGAGGACACACTATTGTCGATTTGAGCTCAAGATTTTTTAGAATATTATACACACCCCAATTCTTTGTTACAATGAAAAAGATTATGATGCATAGATTGTTGTTTTAACTGTTAAAGTTGATGCTGAGTTTCTTATTGACCTTATGCTAGTTAGTTAACTTGAGCTAAGAATTTTTGGGACCAGAGATTGGGATATTGGTCATTTCTAGTTGAGGCCTATCTTCCTTTGGAGAAAATGACAGTCCATGGAAACAATGCTGTTAGCATGAAAAGGAAGAAAAAGATTAAAGAGAGGGAAACAACAGATATAGGATCTTACACTTATTATCGCATTTAAACTTTGTACCTTGAGATTATATCTCGAGGCAATATTTGAGGTTTGAAGTAAATATCGAAGGAGAAATACCTGCCAGGATAATTGGATGATTATGGTTACTAGAAAATGCGGCCCCTCTCTCGAGACATGGCATGTCATATCGTATGCCAATCGATCAATATCATAGAGATGTGAGCAATCTTGGGCCAATCTTCACCCGTCTCTCTTTGGCACCGTTTTTCAAGCAAAGGACATCCATGGATAAATAGATGAGTAAGAGACGAAGGTAGCCCACAATCTGGCAAGCACCGGAGCGAAGAGCAGTTGCTAATCTCCAAGCTTCAAAGAGAGTTGAGATGGCCAAACCATTTGGCGCCTTCGATGGCCTCACACTTGAGACGGTGGATCAGGAGGTAATCGAGAGTGCTGGGCAAGAGGCCCTCCGAAAACCAATCTACCTTTTCGCATTCTTCGTCGCAGTCGAAGTCAAGTCTCAGTTCTTCAAGAGAGGTCAGTCTTCGGAGAGCTTTGTTCATATTCTGTATACTCTTTGCATTCAGTTTTTTACAGTCCATGATGTTAAGTGATTTTAACTTTGACGGGAATCCCCCTTCCGGAACACATTCCAGTTCCGGGCAATCCCATAACGACAAAGACACAAGAGATGGGAGAAGGGTCTCCATTTGTTCCGGCAACGAACTCAACTTCTCACATCGTCGGATTTCTATTTCCGTCAAGTTGGGTGCATGTAACCCTCCACTAGGAAAAGCTACAACATTTGAGCACGACTGTAATCGCAACTGATTCAGGGATAATTTAGAGTCTCGTGACCTGGTTACTAGGGATAGGTTAGTCCTGATCAAGTCGACCTCTTTTAGCATCGGGAAGCTGTCTAACGCTAATCTCCCGGAAAGATTAGGACAATCTGATACATCAAGTTGAACAAGACTAGGAAAAACCCCACCTTCATCCCCCTCACCTCCAACATGACACCATTGTTGCCACCCACTCATATCATAGAATCTCAACGATTGCAGAGATCTAAATGGTCTGTTTGCACGAGTAGTATTGTCACCATAATAAAACTCAGAACCAATGGACACCACTCCATGTAACCCAGAAATGTCAAGCTCTCTGAGGCAAGGTAGCTGTCCCAATGGTGGCAAGGAGACACAATTCACACAATCAACAAGCTGAAGATAAACTAGAGCTTTTCTTGGTGGCAAGGAAGAATAATATCCTGACCAACCTGGAAACAGTCTGCCTCCATAATCTTTAACTATAAGGCTTTTTAGGTTCGGGTGAGGTTGGAGCTTCTCAAGCACTTCTATTTCGTCTACAGTATTATTGCCTACTTCACTAACATGCCTTCCTCGCCAATTCAAAACTAGAAAACTAAGAAACTTCTTGTCCCTCAGAATGTGGGCCTCCAAAGCGCTGCCATGCACAACATCACCAAGCCCTGAAATATAAAGTATTCTCAAATTTTGAAGCTTCTTTAACTCTAACAAATTATCCCCTGCAGTGTGCTTGTCCACCAGAAATGCGGTTAAAATTTGGAGGTCCTTCAAATTGCCCATAAGAGGTGGCATCTTCTTCAACCTTCTTGTATCAAAAATATCCAGATGGCTCAAGTTGATCAATCTTCCCAAGTTGGCTGGCAGTTCAGTAAGCGCAAAACAATGTGACAACAACAATGCTTGCAAGTTATACAAAGTACAAATTCTATCAGGTAACTTTTTGATTGGAGTCGAAGACAAGTCCAAATACCTAAGTTGTTTCAAGTTGGTAATTGAATCAGGCAATTCTTCAATATCGTCTGCTGATAACGTAAGCGCTCTTAAATATTGTAATTTTGACAATAACTCAAGTCCTTTGACCAACAGTTTCGGACTCCCTGAACGTGAACATTGTAATGGTAGAAAGGTGCGCAAACATTTAGCTTGCTGTAAAGCCTCAAACATCTCTAAGCTATCAGCCTGATCATGATATTGCAGCATATATGAAAAATGACGAGTCTTGCTCAAAATGTTGGGTGAATCACCGACCTCCCACCTATAACAAAATTCTGTGGATACAAAGTTTGCTAAATCATTTATAAGATCATGCATGGTGAAAGTTTTATGACCCAGCTCACTTGAGGAAAATTGAAAAAATGACCTTGAGTATAGATCATTGATGTAGTCTTTTCCGATCTCTTCTGCCATTCTGTTATTTTTAGGTTGCAATAGATCTACAGCCTTCCACAACAAAACCAATGTTGATGTTTTGAACGCATAGTTCTTTGGAAATATCGAACAATACGCAAAACAACGCCTGAGATGTGCCGGCAGATGCTTATAGCTCAACCAAAGAGATGGCAGAATGTCACTCTCCTCCTGTGGCAAGTCCCACATCTCACTTTTCAAAATACTTTCCCATTCCCCCACAGTTAATTTAGAACATAAGAGACCCCCAAGGGACTTAATAGCCAAAGGAAGACCATTGCACTTTCGAACAATTTGTCTACCGATTTCTTCAAGATGTGAGTGTGCACCAACACCTGCATTTTTGAATGCATGTTTTTCAAATAACGACCAGCCATCCTCCTCAGACATCGGCATGAGACAGTGAGCTTCAAGCGTACACACCATGCATGCAATATCTTGATTGCGTGTTGTGACAATAATCTTACTTCCATGTGCTCCAAATTGAAATGGACGCCTTAAAACATCCCATTCAGTGTAATTTTTATTCCACAAGTCATCAAGAACAAGGAATATCCTTTTCCCCATCAAAGCAGTCTTCAATTTTGACTGAAGCAGATCTAAGTTCATAATGAAGCAAGCATCTGAAGTAAGGGACTCATAAACTTGTTGTGAGATCCGAAGGACATCAAATTTTTCGGAAACACATGCCCATGCTTGGAGGTCAAAATGCCGTTTGACTCTATCATCATTGTATAGAAACTGGGCAAGGGTGGTCTTTCCAATCCCACCCATACCCACAATAGGAATCACACTTATCTTATTGCCACTCTGATCATCTGATAGCAACAATTTCGTAAGTGTCTCCTTCTCATCATCCCTGCCACAGACACCGAACTCTTCGACCAAAGAAGTTGACGGTATTGTTTGTGATGCACTGTATCCAACACTTGCTTCCATACCCAAGACATCTCTTCTCTGCTCCATAATGGAGTCTAGTCTGTTAAGAACTTCCTCTACCCTGGGGTATATTAATGCCGAGTCAAAAACATGAGATGGAGGAGTAGAGATCAGATCTTGTAACGTACTCGTGCTACTTCCAGATTCAGGTTCCATCTTTCGCCTTAATGCTTCTGTCTTGATCTCCTGCAATAGGTCCTCGGTATCATAGACTACCTCTTTAAGCTCATCGAGCCATGCCGTCACTGTTGGGTCGTTCAGTTGCTTCCCCTCGGTGTCATGGAGAACAGGGTTAATAAACAACAACTTCTTCTGTAACACCTCCTGGACATCGGTCAGGGGCACTTGACGACCTAATTTGTCTTGAATCACTCTAACGATATTTTGGATAAACTTTGATTCGTGCCTAGAAAATTGCAATCAAAATGAACATATATCATTCTGGTTAGCTATGGCCGGGTCTATGATTTCAAACAATCAGATATGGGAATATGAAATCAAAAAATTACATAACATGTATATCCAAATCAAGGCTTTAGTTATGATGAATTTACATACCCGTCAGCTTCATTTTCTAAAACCATTCCAGCTAGATCTGCGACTTCTCTAAGTGCTGCCCGCCATCCATTCAACCTCTCCGACGATTGATTTTCTTGGTATTTAGGAACCTTTGCAAGAGCTTCTGCCTGCTTCCTCACTTGAGATGGATCAACGTTGTAGAAGACTGGTAAAACAACATGATCGGAGGTCCTCTTGCGTTCAAGGATCATCACAAGCTCGTCCAGACACCATCTGGAAGAGGTGTAGTCTTTCGAAAACACAATGATAGAACTTTGTGACTGTTGAATGGCTTTCTCAAGCTTTTCCTTGATATTTTCACCTCTTTCGAGTTCAGGGTCATCCCGGAAAGTATGAAATCCGGCGTTGACAAGGGCTGTGTAGAGGTGATCAGTGAAGTTCTTTCGGGTGTCCTCACCTCTAAAACTCAAGAACACATGATAGCTATATGGATGAGGAGAGGTAGTATATTTGGAAAGGGAGGCCTTGTGACCTCGGAACAGAGCCATGGATGAACCAACAAATCAAAATCTCAGAGTTTTGGTTGTTAATCTCTCAGTTGAGTGGGAATTGGGTTGTGAAGATAAGATTCGGTTCACGGCCGTCTCTCTGTCGTACTTCTATAGTTGGATGGCCCTCTTTCTCTTTTTCCAGTCAAAGTAATAATGCATGGGGCATAGGGGCATTTGGAAAGTAATAACAGAAATATAGCAGCACGATTCTGAATATCGTACTATTTATTTCTTGAAAATGTTTATTAACTTTTTGTTGGTTTCCCACAAAGTATGCAAATAATAGTTTTCGAAAAAAAATTGAAGGCACGTTCTGATTGTTTCCCTCATCGGAGTACCTCGAGATGAAAACTCAGAAATTCAATACAAATTAAGCTCAATGTAGAATGATTGCAGAATGATTCCAACCACGAAGTAGAATGATTGCAGAAATACCCCGAGATTGAAATTGATAACTCCGAACGTTTACTCAAACTCGGACATCAACTTGACTCATATTAACTGATGTCTATGTTGGCGGCGTGAGCAATTTTAACCCTCCCCTTTGTCTTTATGGGAATATATTCCACCACAGGTTGAAAGCCTCCAAACATTTGGTTACTGAGATGCTGCGTGTAAGAAACAGAGAATAAAGAGAAAGCATTAGCCATCTTTTATCAAGTACAATTCAAAACCTAAGGATCAAGTGGCATGACAATTTGGTTACAAATAAGTACAAAATTAACTATCAATACAACAGCCAATTAATTACAAATTAAAAGACCCTTCAAAATATGGGTCATTTTCAATTTCATATCCAAATATCATGTTTTTGCGTTTTCATATCTCAAGTTTGATTCCGTTAGTTATCACATACCTCTATCAGTTAAGTGCTGATGTGACAAGATCAAGGCCCCACTTTATCAGATTTTGAGTCTTAAATGGACGCATGGATGATCGAAGGGACAACCCCATGCGCGCATCGGTTGATGTTGTACTTCGCAGCATGTATAAGTGCGACTTCAGTTAGACTTATATGTAACAAATGATCCGAAAATAATTTTTCTATTCGAATTTATATATTAAGGAAAATAAGCCGTTTTGTATATTTGTTATTATTCAAATTTATATATTTTAAAAATGGGGCAGTTATAAATGAGATCATATGCACCTATATGTTATATAAGATTAGGTCATATAATATGTTTTATGTTAAATCACACCATCTATTAACAACAACACATTAAAAAGAATAAAAATTAGGGAAAATGTCAATTTACCTAAATTTGAGCTACACTAACCCCACTTACCTAATTAAACATCTTATGAGATTGCCAACTTACTCAATAAATTACATATTTTTTGACCTAATACCCAATTAAGTTTTATTTTCATTTTTTGTTTATTTTTTAGATAATCTTGCCTTCTCTCTCTCTCTCTCTCTCTCTCTCTCTCTCTCTCTCTCTCTCTCTCTCTCTCTCTCTCACTAGAGAGAGAAGTTATCAGAGACTTCGCCGGACTCCGATCACGGGCTGCCGGAATCTGGTCACTGATTAGCGAAATTTGACGACTAGAGATCGGAGTCTGCCGACCAGTGACCGGAGTCTGGCGTCCGTTTTTATTGGCCCCCAATAATACCCAATAAACTTTACTATCCCCTAATAGAAATTTATTGGGTTTTATTGGGGTAATAAAAGTCTCTGATGTTCTCTTTAGTGACCTATAAGATCTCCGCTAACCTCTTTGAGGACCTTCAGCCAATGTTCTAAAAATCGGCCTAGGCGCCTAGCATTATGGCTTGGGCGATGCTGGTGACCGCTTAGGCGACGACTAGACGCTGAAGCGTTTTGGCGTTCTAGTCGTCGTCAAAACGACAACTTCGTCTCAAGTCTCAACACAAAACGAGACTCTCAAACTCTCAGAATCTCAGATTTTCTCTCTTCGACTCTCAAGACTCATTCTCCCCCAATCTCCTTCATGGATGAAGGTCGATGGCATAGGCACGGTGGGCCGACGACACATCAATCTTCTCTCAGTCTATCCTCAAATCTAATTCAGATCCGGCGTTCTGCTCGAACCTAATCTGGCTGTCAGTGACTTGCTCTCTCTCTCTCTCTCTCTCTCTCTCTCTCTCTCTCTCTCTCTCTCTCTCTCTCTCTCTCTCTCTCTAAACTTAAATCTGTTTGAAAATCTGAAATTTGAAACCCAGTTCTTGGTTTCTCAATTTCCCTTATTATGTACTTATTTCACTTTAATCAAAATTGATATATTGTAGGTTGTCTTCTATACTTCTATCTAGAAATAGTGGTGTTTGTTATGTTCTTGATTCGATGTGGTTTAGCGGAAATGCTTTATTGTTGTTTATTATGTTCTTTGAGAATTAATGTTCTTGGTTACTGAGACACTGATATATTGTTCTAGTAAAACCTTTCAACTCTGATTCCTGAAAATTGAAAAGTCAAATCAGCTTGATTTGTAGCTTTGTTATGAGGGAGTCGGCATAATTGGAATTCCTGGACTTTTTGGTTGTGAAAATATGACTTTCAGTTTCCTCTCTTGGAAAGCAATAGAGTTGGGAACAGTTTGTGAGATTTGTGTACTTTTGCCAGAAACTTATTATTTCTTTTCTTCTGGAAATTTAGGCTGAACAAGAAACAAATGAAGTTTGAAAAATTCTTACATACGGCAGAACCCACCAAAAATTTTGCTTTTTAAAAGTGAAATACCCAAAATACCCCCTGCTTTTTCAAAGTGAAATACCCAAAATATCCCCTGATGGGTCACATTGGTCAGCCCGTACCATGTGTTCCTTGCGTATGCCGTACGCAAGAATTTGTCATGATTATGTGCATACAAGTACATTACTGGAATGGTAGAAATGGGTCAGTTACGGGGATGAGATTGATGATGCTTAGATGTTAACCGACAATGGGATATTAGTTTAGAAATATTTTTGTGGCTGTGATGATCTAGTATATATGTTAACTAACTATGGAAATCAATACCTTTTATATTTTTATTATATAATTATATGGTATTAAAATTAAAATAAAATTTAAAATAAGAAAACCCTCGAGGCACCGCCTAACTGGCGCCTAGAGTTTTTTAGTATCTTGTCCAGCGACCGGTGACCAGTGAGTTCTGCAACCGATGATCGGAGTCTAACGTCTAGTTTTATTATCCCCCAATAATGCCCAATAAACTTTTATTGCCCCCAATAAATTTTTATTAGGTGGTAATAAAAGTCTTCGACTAGCTTTTCGATGGCTTATAAGATCTCCAACGACCTCTTTAGGAACCTCCAGCAACCTCCATCAGGTGACTAGATTCCGACGACTGGAGTCCCGCGAAGTCTCCAATGACTTTTTAATTATTCAGAGGTCAACCTTATCTTTAATTATGGTAAGTGGGCGCATAAATCTTTTAGTGAAGTTAGTGAGCATTTATTAGGTCAAATTCAGGCATTTGGTCAAGAGTTCTAAAAATTACAACTCATGTCATCCACAACAAAACTACATTAAATGTCATTAATTAAAAAAAGCAAAATGAAGTCATAACAACTATAAAAGTGATGTGCCATCCTTTGACTAGCTTATTCTAGGCTCATTCAATCCTTTTTGATATTGTGTTCGCTTATGTAAAATATTTTGTAAAGGTGAAATTCGCTCCAAACGTTTTATTGTTACTCTTATTTATGGGGCATAATCAAGTTATCAAATAATATTTTGAAGCGTAGTACGTTAATATGATGTTGTGATTGCTCTCCTTTTCTCTCTTTTTTTCTCAATCACTCCACATATCATTAAAACCATATGATTGGGTTCCCAAAACCCCAAATGCCATCATCATACTTACAGATGCCAAGGACTCCATCTCCATCATTGCATATGGGAATATAGAAAGTAAAGAGGAAAAGGCATGATCAGAAGAATTGTGTGAAATAGGTGAATTTATCCAGTGTGTGTGTGTGTATTCAGTTGAGGCTTTCTTGATTGACAAACAATAATACCCCCCAAAAAAGCAAGTTCCCTTCCCGTACGAGTAGTGAAGAACTATAGATAGGTGTAGTTGGGTGTTGCCCAACGGAAAACATGGGATAGTACCACAGAAACATTAGCCCAGTTTGAAAAGTCCAAAGAGCGCAGACTTGCCGCGGCTTCTATTTTAGTTCTTGCAAGCTTGTACTATTTGGCTCTTGGATACTTTAATGACAAAATTGAAGACAAAAATCTACTCATTATGCATAGACCAGAGCTACATCTTTGGGCAGAGTGGCAGACCTTGTTGTTAGTTTAGTTCAATGCACATTTGATTCAAGTTGCATTACTGTACGACAAACGTAACTTTGAATCCTATACTAAAACTCATTCTCTATACAACTTGGGGGAGATTTCACCACAGATGCTACAAACCATATCCAACAGGAGCATTAAGGCGACCGAGATCTGCACCATATACAATTTTCATCAAAACCAAAATTTTGAGAAGGCCGGCAAGGGATGATTCCAACAATTACAATCAAGTAGCAAAAAAAAAAATAAAAAAGGGCGTAGCAGGGAAGAAACCTAAGTTCATTGATAGACACCAGGAAACCGCTATGAGAGTGCTACCAATTTTTTCGTAGAAAAATATAATAATAACAAAGGTAATTGACTTGGGTCACAAATGTGTTAGCCTTGGTGATGAAAATAACCTGAAAACCTTTGGATAACAAATTGTAAAATGTAACAAGAACAACAATAGTTGAGAAAATAAAAGTGTTGTCAGTGAAAATAAAAGACGAGTTAAACTACTGTCAGCTCGATCGCATTTCTTTCATCTTATAGAACAAAAAATATCCACTGCTCCTTTTTATTTAATTTTCTTTTCACTTTCTGGTAAAATGGGAATTTTTTTTTGGGTCGAGAAATGGGAGATAAAAAGTCCAATCATAGCAAGCAAACAAATGAAATCACTTGGTTAGACCAAGAATATATCACTAATTTCAAACTCTTTAAACTGATAAAGAAAAAGTCATCACCTCCTAATAGCAGCTCCAATCAGCAGATCATCAGTTCCATCCTAGAGCAAGTTCCCCAGCACACCAGAACCAGACTCCATGATTATCTTGCTAACACTATTTAGCAATGGCTGTCTTTAGACCCAACAACACTAGACCCTAGACTTCTGCATCCAAGACAACCAATTCGAAGGTTGGCCCTAAAGCCCAGAATCCATCTCTATTGCTACCATCACCACCAAATTTGCTGGAATGACCAATCCTATCTCCATCCACAGGAGGTTTCCTGGCTCCTTAACACTGTTCTGCATTTAGTAGTAACAACTTCAGCAGTTAACCATTCATCAGCAGCATATACTATGATTTCAAACAGGATTACGAGGCAAGGAAATCATGCTAAAAATCAGCTTGATCACTTTCATATATACCAGCCATTCCCATTAACATTTAGGGCATGACTGATTATCAGCACAAAGAAGTTCAAATACCGGAGGCTCCTTGAACAGTGTCCAAGCAAAATGAGTAGAGTATCATTTTTCAGCAGCTCCGCAGTGAGCCTCCTTGCAGCTTCTACAGTGGATCCTAGCTACATTTGATGATACAGGAAAACTCAAAGAATGAACTGAAACCTTCAGCTACACAAAAATACAGAGAGAAAATGACCAACAGAAATAAATGAGAACAAAAATTCAAGGAACAGAGTAACAAAAATTCAGTTGTTTAGGACTGGTTTCTTCATTCATTAATAGTTGATGTTGTATTATTGTTTCTATTAGCTTGTTAGCATATGAGGGATACATGTTCCACTCATTTTATTTGTACTCTACCTCTATTTATGTTTATTATAAACATGAAAAGAAAATAAAAAGAAACTCTGATGATGAAAAGTGGGCTGGGATTCTAAGACCAATTCATAAATACAGCCCCTACTTTTTGGAGCTTGTTAGACTAAGGCACATGATTAATTATTCAGTAGCATCACTTCAAGCTAATCTAGATGTCTGACAATAAAACAAAAATCCTAATTATATGAACTAATACATAATTATTTGGGTATGATGGATATAATTTGATATGCAGAACATATACCATAAGAATTCCAATGAATACAAGAGGAATCAACTGTATACTGCAAATTGCAATTACTTGTAATTTGATCCAATTGTGTTCTTCATGAGGAAA
>LYNE01003596.1:5270-22242 GCA_001662545.1 Rosa x damascena | reverse complement strand
GTGAGGTTTACTCACCTCTAATCCAGCTGCGTCTTCTTAACAGCACAACCACGATTTTACGAATCGTCCGCCAAATCAAACCGTCGATCACCTAATCCAATATGATCCTAACTTAGCCAACAACTCATAAACAAAATTAAACGACGATCCAACGGTCAGATAGAAATTATATGATGATCCAACGGTTGGATCCTCACGGATCGCCCTTAGGATCATCCTCCAAAATTATTATGAAGATCCAACGGTCGGATCTTCCTGAATCTTCCTTATAAACATCTCCACAAAATTTCATGAAAATCCGACAGTCGGATTCTCACGAATCGCACTCCGAATTACTATTTCACAATTATACGAAGATCCAGCGGTCGGATCTTCGCCCATGACCACACAAGGTCACTGGGATAGTCATACGATCAACATATCAAAACTACAACTCCATCGGACGGTCCGATCTTCACAGATCATTAATCGAACTATCAAAATTAATCAAAACCGTAAAATTCATAACTAAATCATACGATATCCAAAAATTATGAATTATATATGCAAACGATCGTATTGAAATGTAGAATCTAAAAATGTAAAGAAATCACATTTTTGACCCCCGGAGGTTGCCGGAAAGGGCCGCCGGAGTTAGGGGCCGAGCCGCCGCCGACCACGGCCAATGGTGTCGGGTCCAGGCTGCTCCTCTTCATCTCATCAAGCCTAACCATTTTCCTAACTAGCATGAAGTCTGAAAATGATCGCAAGTGGTCGGAAATTACCTAGAACAGTTGAAGGTGGCCGGAAATTTTCCAGAAACCGGCGAAGAAAATGCAGAAACCTGCGAGCCATGATTTCGACGTAAAAACTTCAATTTCAGGCCTCTATTCCTTCTATATAGTTGTTAATAACATCAAGGTGAACTCACTGGTTCAAGAATCAATCAAAATGATGCACTACAGCTCGAGATATCACGATCGGAAGGTTTTGGTTTTCGATCGAAAACCGGTCGAGCTCCGATGAACGTGAATCCGGTCACCCCAGGTGCGATCCTTCTGGTATGATGATCAGCAGGTTGAGGCGAGTTCACAGAGCCAAGGATCGAAAGTTTTGGTGGCCGGAGCTAGGAGAAAACCGGCGTTGACTCAAATCGAACCCAAATCGAAACGAGCTTGCTGCCGCCGCTACAGGCCGTGCCACCGTGAAAGGCTGCCACAGACGGCATCAGAGGAGTGAGGCGAAGCTGCTGGACGTGGTTTCTCACTCAGAGGTGGCCAGAAGAGGAAGATAGACGTCGGCGAAGGGAGAGGTGCCGACGCGGCTCGAGAGAGAGAAAATGAACTGAGTTTCCAAAATGGGAAAGAAAAGAAAATATTTTTGGAAAATTTCTGAAAATGGAAGCTTTATACAAAACTGGAAACGTTTTCGAAAAATCATAATTAATTCCTACGAACTCCGAATATTACGTTCCACACATGCACGCGATCGTATCGACGAGGCCTACAACTTTCATGAAGCAAGTTTTCCCAAATTCCGTACATATAAAAAGTCAACATCTTTGACCTCCCCTACAACGTTCAGTTTTCCGAATAAAAATTGTTCGAACTAATTCCACAACATCTCTACACTTCGTACTTGTGCTCACACCCCGGAATCATTTCCAAAAACTCATCGAAAATTAATTTGAATTTTCGGGGTATTACAATTAATACAATTTAGAACACATTCAAGTGTGAACCAAGAGACTCGAGCCGAATATAGGTTCATATAGACCTCGTTTGGTTGCCGGAAAGGAAACTGGTTCCTTAGTCTTTCCCATGAGCATGAGAAAGTAAAATTCCAACTAGTTTCCCTACCAATATGGGAAAGTAATCGCAAAATGTATTTTACTTTCCATTCCGATATTTGGTTTGTGCATGAATAGGAAAGTAGGTAACATCAATTTTCCAATAATATCTTTATTATCAAAACATAAACAATTCAAGATTGAAAAGTTTCTTGGATAATTTGATAATAACAACCATGAAAATATTCTTTAGAGTAGGTATTTAATGTGAAATTTAATGCAAGGAAAGTATGAGGGAAAATGAATCCCATGAGGTGTGGGAGGATCTAATTTCCCACATATTTTCCCTTCATGCAGTAAAGTTGTTCTTTTCCTTGGGTGTGCCAAACACAGGAAAAAATCAACTTTCCTTTCCCAACCTTTCTATTCCGCAAACCAAACGAGACTACCATGCACTGATATATCATATATGTATTCTACAATGGTAACCGACAAACACATTAGTTTTTGACTAACACGGCTTATATACGTTTTTACTGCATGTGGCATGCTATTGACAAATTGGGCTGAAAATGGCAGGTGGCAAAGGTGGAGATGGCTTGGCAGCGAAGTAACTTAGGGTTTAGAGTAAATGGTGTTATTAAGAGGGTAGTCCTCATCAAAATAACCCAGTGATAATGAAATATTCTACACCATTTGATTCCCAAATACCAACTTATTGGCCGCATTTGGTAAAGTAGACAAGATTAGATTTAGGATTTCAAATTGGATTAGACTAGATTAGATTGGATAGGAGATGCTAACTCCAAACCAATCTTGCGTTTGTGTAATAAGATTGGGAAAAGATTTTAAAACAAAAAAACAGAAAAATAAATCATCGAGAAAATTAATCTGGAGCACGACGAAGATGACAATTTCAGAATCAATCTCAAATCCGATCCTTCACTTCGATGATTCTAGAACAAAATCGAATTTATCTGGGTCATGATTATGCAGTCATTTTGCTCACGGAGGTGGTGACGGCAGCGATCAGGGATGTGATGATGGCGGCGATCAAGGAGGTGGTGGCGGTATATGATCGAACATCTACCGTTTGTGAGGGTGAAGAATATTGCACGGGATCTGAACGCGATTCGGGACTATCTGACTACGATCCAGCAATCATTGGCCAAGACACCATTGCTGAGATCAGAGAAGCTTCGATGAGGTAGAGGTTAAGGTGACTGAAGATGAAGGCGCGATGTGTATGGTTTTTCTGCTTGTTTGTCATATCCAGATGGATAAGATTTATCTTACCTTCTCAGCAGGATTTTATATCAAGATCTGACATGATAAAAAATTTCTGGTCACTTGATATCCGGACTTCCAAACACAGCTCCTCATCAGATAGGAGATGATTAATCTTATCCATGTATCATGTCCAGGCAAACAAACGGCCCCATTATTTCATAATTCACATACATATATTGACATGGACGATGCATGATATGGATGACTTGGTTTCGGAATCTAAACTAGAAGTTGACAGCAGTGGGGAAGTAGTCTATGCTATTTAATTATGGTCGTTGGATCTAGTCAGAAACAAATTCTATGGTTAAGTTTCTTTATCAAAAACTAAACAGAATGTGCATGTGTATGGTGGTAGATTAGCATAGAAATAAAAAGGTACTATGCTATCATCACATGCTAGCTCCTTTTGGTCATATATATACTTGTAACATGTTCTATACCTTTGATTACATGTGGTACTGAACTTAATTTTAATGGTCCTAGGAGGTGGTAAGTGGCCAAGTAGTGATGTTCTGCCAGAAATAATAACTAATCCATAGCCATCCAGGCGAACTTGTTGAACTTTGGATCAGTTTTCGCTATTGCGGTGGTTTTGTAATTGCTTTCTTTTGGGCTGTCTGTTTCTTCTCTACAAATAGAAATACCCTAGACCAACATCATACATTTCTTGTTCAGCCATCTCTAAGTATGCTTAAGATGCAATACTTGTGGACACAGTTAGCTGTTGAGAAGTTGAGCTTCTACTGTCCCAGGGTCATGAAACTTTTACAGCGCTACATTTTGACCAGTGTCTTCATACAAGTACTTAATGTTGAAGAAAGAAATCAAACATGTGAAGAAAGTTTAACCTTTGTTTTGAAGTTCTTGATGGAAGCTGGCAAGTGGCAACAACATCAAGCCTGTACCATTTCTAAATTGAGGAGCTAGTTTTCCCATTCCTAGTACAAAAGTCACTCTAGTATAATACTGAATTTGATGCACCTTACACTGATCCTGAAGGTAAAAGAACCCAAATTGGTTTCAGATTTTCGGCCAATAGCAGCATTATGTAATGTTGTTTACATGATCGCTTCTAAGGTTCTTGCAAACAGGCTTAAACTTATTCTACCTACTATAGTATCTCCCCTGCAACGTGCATTTGTTCCGGACCCTCTAATATCAGACAACACTCTGGTAGCTTCTGAAGCAGCACATTTCATGCATAAATTACGCAACCAAAGCGTAGGTTTTTTTTCGCTCAAGCTTGACAGTAGTAAGGCTTATGATCGATTAGAATGGGGCTTTCTTGAAGCTATGCTATCAAAGATAGGATTTGCTAGAAAATGGATTGATATTGTGCTACGTTCTATTAAATCTGTTCATTATTCTGTTTTAATGAATGGAACTCCTACAGGTTATATCATCCCTTCTAATTCAGTAGGGAGATCATTTATCCCCATACTTGTTTATTCAATGTGCTGAAGGATTATCTGCAGTGATTTCGGATTCGGTGACTCAGGGTTTATTTAAAGGTTTGGTGATGTGTCCGAGAGCACCTATGATACACCATCTCCTTTTTGCTGATGACAGTTTTCTTTTTGGGGAAGCTTCGGCAGAGGAATGTGTTCAGGTGAAAAATATCCCCAATATTTATGAGCGTGCTTCGGGCCAGCGAATTAACTTAGGAAGAGTAATGTTGCATTCAGTAAAAATCTGCATCAGGAATTGAAAGCTTCACTAACAACTATCTTGGGGGTTACATGTGTTAAAGAACATGGTCGATATTTGGGTTTACCTCTTCATGTGGGGAGATTCAAGACAACTATATTTGCATACCTTAAGGAGAGATTGACTAATAAGAAACTTATTAGTTGGCGCACCAAGATTCTTAGTACTGCTGGTAAGGAGATTTTAATTAAAGCAGTTGCTACTGTTATCCCTTTGTATGTTATGAACTGCTACATGTTAGCTAAGTCTCTGTTTGATGATATGCATCAACTTTGTGCTCAATTCTTTTGGGGTGGTTCTGAAGAGCACAGAAAAAGACATTGGCAATCTTGGGACCTAATGTGTTTAACTAAAGCTGAAGGTGGAATGGGTTTTAAGAACCTGCATGCTTATAATCTTTTGATAATGGCTAAACATGGTTGGAGGTTACTTCATAAACCTACTTCTCTTATCGCCAGATTGTATAAGGCTTGTTACTATCCAGACTGCTCTTTTTTAGAGGCTAATATGGGAGAGGCTCCCTCTTTTGCATGGAGAAGCATTATGGGAGCACGTCAGGTCCTTAGGGCCGGTTTACTTTGGTAGGTTGGTTCGGGTAGGGATATAAATATTTGGAATGATGATTGGATTCCTAATGTTCCCAGCCATAATCTTCATCAGCTTAGTCATTGCAATATTCATTCTGTCTCTGATCTTATTCATTTGGAAAGCAAAACTTGGAAGAGAGAACTTCTTCAAGATATATTTTATGAGGAGGTTCAGGCAGCTATATTATGCATTCCTTTGAGTTTTCGTTGTACTCGAGATCGTTTAACATGGAAGCTTGATCGAAATGGTTCTTTTCAGTAAAGTCTGCATATTGGGTTGCTTGAGATTTTGTGATAGGGAGCTCTCTTTCCTCTACCTCCCTTGGGGATCCATTTAGCATGCAATGGAAAACCTTGTGGAAAGTAAAGGTTCCAGGTAAGGTTTCAATTTTCCTTTGGAGAGCTTGTCATAATATACTTCCCACAAGAGATTGTTTGAGCAAAAGGGGATATTCTGGTGAAATGCGTTGCTTACTTTGTCCTCACCAATATGAAATTGTGAGTCATGTTTTTTGTGGTTGTTCTGTGGCAAGGGAAATCCTCACGTCCCCTCCATTTTCTAAGCAACTGCCTATTTCTCCTTCTTTTATGTTTAAGGAATGGATGCTTGAACATGCGATTTCTTTATCTGATGAAAACTTTGCTAAGTTGTTGATGATATTATGGGGTTTGTGAAAAAATAGAAAGGAAAAGCTTTGGAATGATTCTGCTATTGTTGCTCCTGCTATTGTCACTAGTACTATGGCTTGGTTTGAAGAGTATAGCCGCATAAACAAGGCTACTGGAAGTCAAGCTTCTCCTCGAATTAAAGGTAATCAACCTTGGTGTCCACCTATAGCAGGGATGCTAAAATTGAACACAGGTAGAGCATTTCTACAGTCAGCAACTCATGGAGGGGTGGGAGGTGTCTTGCGGAATGAAAAAGGTAAATTCATTGCTGGATTTGCTTATCATAAAGAGTATGTCACTTCTGCAATGCATGTGGAACTTCTTGCAATTAAACATGGGCTAAAATTGTTGCAAGCCATGACAGTAACGACAGTTATTGTTCAAAGTGATTGTCTCTTGGCTATAAAGGCTATTTGTGAGGAGGGTGAGAATTTCACAACTCTAGGCAACTTAGTGGACGATATCAAGGCTCTTCTTCATCAGTTGCCTTCGATTGGGATACAACATGCTTATTGAACCTCCAATAGAGTAGCCCACAAGTTTGCAAGTTATGGTTTTTATGTTAATACCCATACTGAATGGTTCTCAAATGCTCTAGAGTTTGTTTTGGATGTCCTCATTTACGATTGTAATCATATACTTCAATAATAAAACTTCTTTTTTCCTCAAAAATGTTGAAGGATATCAACATATGTGTGCCTCTACAAACTAGGGTTTAGAGTTGTAATAGGAAAGTGTTCTAGGTATTCAATTGTATTCGGATTCTATCACCTATTGTGTACCTTGTAACTCCCTATATAAATGGCTCCTATTATCAATAATAAACACGATTACAATTCTCCTACAACACTTTATCATCACGATACTCTAATCCTAGCCGAAAAAAAAAAAAAAACCTAAAAACCCTAAAACAACAAATCTGCCGCAGCATTCCAAAACCTTAGCCGCAGCCTCCATGCTCCTCCTGCCATAAGTCTGCAGCCCCTGCTGCTCCTGCCGTAAGCCTGCAGCCCTTGCTGGCCAAAACTGTTGCAGAAACTGCTACTTGTTGCTGTCCAAACTGCTGCAGAAACTGCTGTTTGTTGCTGTCCAAAACTGTTGCAGAAACTGCTGCTTATTGCTGTCCAAAACTGCTGCAGAAACTGCTGCTTGCTGCTATCCAAAACTGCTGCCCAAACTACTGCAGAAACTGCTGCCGAACCTGCTGCTGCAGCCACTTGCTATCACCGTCTGTTGCCGCTGCTTGCTGCCACTTGTTACTGCTGCTGCCTCAACACACCTGCTTCAACACACGCGTGTTCTCAAGCCCAAAATCATCACGTAAGTTTTTGTAATTAAAGTTGCTGCTTTCTTATATTTAAATTCCTTTTATTTTCTGCAGAATATTGGAATATATGTTGCCAAATGGTTTTGAGTGTTTAACAAAGTGGAATTGTGGGGATTCACGCTTAACAAACTAAGAGTGGTCATAATTGAATGAACTAAGAGTGTTCATAATGCTTGGACTAAGAGCGTCCACAAGCATCAAATTGTGACCATATTAAAACATCATTGTTTGGTCTAATCCAAAAGAGATTCTTGGAAATTGATTTCTTGGTAGCATCGCTCAGAAATCTTATTGTTTTAGTTTTTATGGAAGTTTAACTCCGAAACTAATATATCTTCTCTTCTTATTTTCAGGATATCGAATGAACCTAGACTCGACTTTCCCATGCTTGACTCAACAGGCTCGGATTACCACAGTTGGGTAACCGATGTTGAGAACCATCTCACTTCAAAGGGAATATTACTCATAATCCAGGCACCTAACCCGGATCTTGTGTTCGAGCGAACACCTACAAAGCATGCTCAAGCAGTTATCTTGATGCGACGCCATATGGACAAGGCACTCAGATTGGAGTATATATCGATCAAGAATGCAAGAGAGCTATGGGTAGTGCTAGAAGAGTGCTTTGGCAATGTCCAAGATTCCCTCCTCCCTGACTTGAAGGTTCAATGGAACAATCTGCTCTGTGATGATTTCAAGTCTATTGCTGAATATAATTCAAAAGCTCTTCGTATATAGTCCATGTTAAGGTTTTGTGGACAACCTGTCATAGAGTAAGAGCTAATTGAGAAAACTCTCTCCACCTTCCCCGTTTCAGCCATTGTGGTATCAAAGCAATACTGTACTGAAGTCAATACTGGACAGATCACGAGGTTTCATCAGCTTATCAATGTTATATCTGTAGCTGAGAAACATGATAACATACTCGTGAGAAATTATAATTCAAGGCCTATTGAAACTAAGAGCGTTCATGAGGCGAATTATAATGCACCCAAAAGAGGGCGCAAGGAGCAGTACCCTAAGAATGAGGGACATTAGGGACGTATGGGCCCATATAACCGCCCTAACCAGGAAGGAAACCTCAAGTTTGGTGTGGATACACGTGGTGGTAATGCTACACGTGGGAGAGGGGGTCATGGTATCCCTAGCCGTGGTGGTGGCGCCATAGGTTGTGGTGGTGGCACCAACCCTCCTAGGGAACGCCCGTAACATGCACAATGTGCATCTCAATTAAAGGGAGGCAACCATAATGATGTGTGTCATCGATGTGGATCAATTGAGCATTGGTTCAAGCAATGTAAGGCAAGTGAGCAACTAGCTGCAAGATACAGGGCATATAGGGACCTGAGGGAGCAAGAAGTGTACCTTACAGAAGAAGAAGAAGATAATGGAGATGTCAATCTCACCATAGAGGACTCCAAAGATGAAGATGAAGTGCACAAGGGTGCAGCAGACTTTGATTAGATTAGTCCTTTTATTTTTCCAAGAACTTTTGTAATGGCAATATGCCTTAGTCAATAAATGACAATTGTATTAACTCTTTCTTATGTGGCGGACCCAATAAAATGTGATGTTTAGGAAAGTCATTGAGATTATTGGTACTTAAGAGAGCCTCGCTCCACCAACATCTCTCTTTACTTTCCTGGTCATATTTGATTGGAGTTACCAAACAGATAGAGTGACTACAATGTGTCTTAGTTTGATTTTATTTTGGATTAGACTTTGGAAACTTTGATGTAATCATTGGCTATTAATAAAGTGTCAATTCTTTTACTTAATGTCTTGGACATACCTTAATTCGAACTTTATTATATAAGATCCAATGGTTTTCATGTGGAAACACATTATGAGAATGGACAGAGTTTCTTTCCATCACCTCTAATGACTACGGACATAAACGAGTATTAGAGAAACTTATGTGACGCTCTAGTGGGTTGTATGCAACCACTATTCAAGTTATTGAATCCAACCATGTCATGAGAGACGACTTATGGGATTCTGACACATAAAGGCTTTGACATGATGATCCATATATTAAAGACTTTACACGAACATCCAGTTTCAGAAAGAAGAAAAGTAAGAACCAAAAATTGGTTCGAGGAGCTGCACATGCGCCTCATGGAGCCATGATTGTGCAAAGACCGGCCATGTCCGCCTACCCCCTGAGGAAAATACATGGCATTGACGCCATAAACCCTTATTCAACTCCTCTCCCTACTTCTCAAGTTCATTGTGACATTTTGGCTTAACCAAAACCTTCATTGGTTGATTATAAGGCCCATGTTTCATTCTGTAAAGCTTGTTATTTAGGATTGAGACCATCCTATGCAAAGGAGATTGAGGAAATAATTCCATTCTCACAAAGAATCTAAGGGATTTATGTGGATTTTATCAACCAACTTGCTGACCGTATAGATGTTTTATGGTGTTGGTTGATACGCAAACACGCTCGTCCCGTATTGTGCCATTATCCACTCATAATGCTACTTATACTACACTCCTAGCACATAACATATGGCTAAGGGCTCACTACCCAAATCATCCCATTCAGTCAATTTGGCTTGATAATGCTAGAGAGTTTACATCGAAAATTTTCGATGACTATTGCATATCATTGGGTATTGATATCTACACACCTAATTGGTCTGGCAGAAAAGCTACCATTAAAAGACTATGATGGTAGCCCGGACTTTGGTAATGCGCACCAATATTTCCGCTTGGGTTATGCAATATCGCATGCAGCTATGCTGATTCGTCTCCGACTCATAGCATTCACTCAACTTTTATTTGCGTTACAGCTAGTGACTGGGTTTGAGTCTAAATATCTCATACTTATGCATATTTGAGTGCGCAGTTTATGTGCCAATTGCGCCACCACATCGCATCAACATGAATCATTGCAATGAATGTATTTATATATATATATATATATATATATATATATATATTGGCCATAGGCCTCCAACTATAAGTCTGCTACGTAAAACCCTTGATAGGTGATCTCTATTTTGCTGGATTTGCGAATTGTCACTTTGATGAGACAGTCTTCCAGTCGTTAGGGGGAGATTAGAATGTCAATGTTCAACAGGAACGACAGGAATTGTCATGTTCTGTCCCCACTATGTCTCATCTTGATCCCCTAAAAGTGACGAGATCACATATACCTGCTGCAAACATGCTTGCAAGGATTGATGTCCCCACAAGAGGACATAGTGCCACCCAGAGAAGATGGGTACGACAACACCACCATGGATGGTGGTATGGTGACGCCACAAAGGTGGCATAATGGCATCATAGGCTATGGGTTCCGCTAGAGAGAGTAGGAGACCCATAGGTTCGATAGATTCTCGCCCTAAAAAGAGAGCGAGTTTGGCACAACTTGATCCATTGATCATTGATACTTAAAATCCGTCTCATGAGAATATTTTGGATTGTGGTTATGTCCAAGAGACATCGTTGGGGGACGCCTCAATGTTAGAACCAATTCTTGAGAATATAGAGATCTCTACGAACTACACTAGTGTACATGAGGACGTGGAATTGTTGAGACCAATGACATCGAACCTTACTCTGTTGAAGAATGCCAATGTAGAGAAAATTGGCCTAAATGGAAAGATACGATCCAAGTTGAATTGGATTCACTAATGAAGAGGAAGGGTTTCGGGCCTGAGATGCCAACACCTCCTAAGATAAAACCTATTGACATTAATAGGTCTTCGTTGGATAGCGTGATGAGAAAAAGAGATGGTAATCTCGCCTTACGGCGCAATGTTTCTCACAACGCCCTGGAATCGACTACGAGAAGACATATTCTCTCGTAATGGATGTCATTACACTCCACTACCTTATGATCAGTTTGGTAGTTTCCAAATAACTGAACATGCAGCTTATGAATGTGGTCACTACGTATCTTTATGGGGATCTAGATACCGAATATAATGAAGGTTCTTATGGACTTCATTTACCCAAGTCAAGTGGCTTTAGACCACGGAGTGTATTTGCCACGAGGTTGAAATGCTCACTAAAATGACTATTTGATTGGGAAGGGATATGATGAACTATGCCCATGCGTTTCCATGACAAGTTCCAGATTTGCAATTGTCGCGGTTTATGTTGAAAAACATAATTGGAACCCTTGAGAGTTAAGGGAAACCGCTGAACACCTGAAATCCGAGTTTGAGAGGAAGGACCTTGGGAGAACACGGTTTGTGTAGATTCAGAACTTGTATACCGTGTCAATAGATGCTTAGACATTTTTGATAAAGTCAAAGATGCACCATGGTCGTCGGTAGTCTTGACCGTAAAAGGGATCCGTTTCGTCACAGGGATGATGACGAAAATGTGTTAATAGCATAAGTGCTTACTTATGTACAATAGGCGCATTATTGTACTTAGCACAATACAAGACCGGACACCTCAATTATTATGAACTTGTTGGCTAGATATAGCCCCGCGCCAACGCAACGCCATTAGATTGGTATAAAGACAATCTTTCGATATTTGAGAGGTACGATTGATATGGGCTTGTTCTGTCCCTACAGTGGAAAAGAAATGACGGAAGTGTAGGATCGGACCCCACAAGGCAAAATGCCACCTTCCGTGCTCCTCCTCCCCTCCATCAAAATGACAACAAGCACTTCTAAATATTGAAGTGAACCAAATCTGATAAGAGGATAATGTAGCGGACTTATTTATTAAGTCATTACCAAAATCCACCTTCGAGAAACATGTGAAGAGCATCAGATTGAGAAAGTTATCTGAACTCTCATGATTGTAGCAATCAGGGGGAGATATTGACATCAGGGGGAGGCATGATGTCTACATGTTCGATCTCGAAGAGTGAATGACGTGTTGTACTCTTTTTATCCTTTGACCAGGGTTGTTTTTGTCCCACAGGGTTTTGTTACCTGGCAAGGTTTTTAACGAGGCAACAATCAAGGTGTCATCACCAAGTTTGAGCGGCACAAGGGGGAGTGTTGAAGGATGTCGACATAATGTGTGCCTCTACAAACTAGGGTTTAGAGTTGTAATAGGAAAGTGTTTTAAGTATTCAATTGTATTCGGATTCTATCAAGGTGTCATCACCAAGTTTGAGAGGCACAAGGGGGAGTGTTGAAGGATGTCGACATAATGTGTGCCTCTACAAACTAGGGTTTAGAGTTGTAATAGGAAAGTGTTCTAAGTATTCAATTGTATTCGGATTCTATTACCTATTGCATACCTTGCAACTCCCTATATAAAGGGCTCCTATTATCAATAATAAACACAATTACAATTCTCCTACAACAAAAAAAGATATATCAAACAGAGGCCAATGATTCCGGACTACTTACTTGATGAAGAAGATGTCATTGCGTAGATGCTGATAACTTGATCTTCGGTCTTTCACTTTTCTTTAACTTGACCAAAACAAAAGAAAACAATAAAGTTCTATTTGTGATTCACTTTCCTTTAAGTTCTCTTAGATTAAACAAATGGCAATTAAACAACAACAACAACCCAATGATTAAATCACTACATCAAACAATCAGAATAACCAACAACAGAAGGATAATCGCATAAATTTTCAAAGAAAAAACATTGTTTTAAGTTTTAGTTTGCGTCCTCAAGCTCAGCAACTTGCAATCAAGGTGAAGATCCTAGAAGGAACCTAGACGGGGTTGAATAGGCTCACAACTAATTTTTTCGTTCAAAAACTTTCTCAAGGATTGCAAATGGATGATCAATCCTGAGTACTGATATTGAACATTATGTGCATGTGTAAAATCAAACAAACCAACTAAAGCAGTATATAACACAAGTTTTTGTTAAACCTGTAAATGCCTTATCGAGGGAAAACATTTGCGGCCTTTAACTCTTGAATGACTCAAACCAAATCACTAATGAAAAATAATTACAAGTTTACAACACATAGATTGCACTGACTGTGGCAACCCTTATTAAACTAACTCACTAGACTGTGTGGACTCATTCCTTGCTAACAGTTTATACAAGTGATACGCTTAGAAATCTCAGCAAAGACATAAGCTATAAATGCATAAAGTTCTTCTTGGAGATTTCATCTTTGAAGCTTGCAATACCCAAATGACCTCATGGGATACAAGAGATGAATATGCATGAATGAATAGTTTGTGTTTTTCAAACTGTTTTCAACATGGAACAAGACACTTTGAAAAACAGAAAACCAAAGAGAATAACTCTTGAACAACAAAGGAATTGAAAACCGAAACTATTTTCAATCATTCAAAGAGGGAATAGACTTTTAATATATAGAGGGGGAAGAAAATAGTTCACATAACAACCCCTTAAACTCAGTTGGAGTAGATAAAGCCATACCCTTAATCTCATATTGCAAAGGTAACCCATACTTAATTTCAATTGGAAAAATCAATTTAGAAGCAAATCCCTCAATCCTTTGTATTCTTTTTACTTTCGAAATACAAACACGAAAATAATTGAAATATTTGTTTGATGGCTGACACAAGAATTGAACCCATTGAAAGACATTGATTACACGCATTTCTATGCGCGTAATTGCACTCTAAATACTAGAACTAAGCTAATCCTCAAGTCAATTATTATGTAATTAATCCATGTTTATTTATTTTGTAGTAAATAAGCGGAGTTGTGGATTTCGGATGAAAATGAGGTGAAATTGCAGCAAATTGGATTTTTCTGACAAAAGGACGAAATAGTCAATGCGGATAAACCGTGGTCAATGCCATCAAGGAAGCTGAATCCAATTGCCTCTGAGAATTTGTGCGGAAGTATTTTGAGAAGATGAGAAAAAAAAATTTGAGAAGGAAAGAATAATTAATTAGACAAATGTCTAATTAATTAAATAAATGTTTAATTAATTAAGATTGTTTAATTAATTAAGATTGTTTAATTAATCCAAGTTGGCACGTGGGATGTGTAGCAGCAGAATGAAGAAATGGCAAAGGCTTGATGATTAATATTAATCATCTGGACCAATGATCAAGTGACACGTGTTCTAACTTAATCCCATTATCACCCACAGAGAATGCCAGCCACCCATTTTTATTCTATTCCTCTCCACTTTTTCTCTCGACCGGAGACGGACCAAAAAAAAGAAGAAAATGCTCTTCCTTGCTCTTGGAGACCAACGCCGACGCATCTTCTTCTTCCTACCCTCTACCACCCAGACCACCATTTTCTCTCTCATCTCTCATCTATTCTTCACCATTCCTCAATCAAGTTTCATCATTTTGTCAAGCACCCTGGTTTAGGTACAAGAGAGAGTATAATTCCAAGCTAGTCATGTTCACTCTCTAGTGTAGTTGTGATTAGTCTTGGTCTCTCTCTCTTTTCTTTACTCTCTTCTTGCTTTCATTTCTTGTAATTGATGAATTTGTTTGTGGGTGTGTTGATGGATTGTGAGTAGTTTCTTATTTGGGTCTAGGGCTTGATGCCCTAGCAATTTTTACCATGTAATGACATTAATTTTTGGTGCTTAATGAAAGTGTGATGTGGTTTTTGTTCATGACTTTGCGTAATTTTCGATGGGAATTTGTTATAGAATTTGACCAATTTTATGACTAGTTCTTGTCCTCATCATGAAATTCATTTAATTAGTGGCTTGATTTTATGAATGAGCATGTTGTCGTGAGCAAATTGTTAGTTTCTAAAAATTGACTTAATGCCATTTTACGCATGTTAGGAGCCACTACAACAGAAAAGCTAATTTGCGAGGAACAAGTTTGTCGCTGAAAATCAAAATTTCCTCGCCGTAGTGTTTTCGCGAGGAAAATATTTTGGTCATCAGTTCCTCGTAGTAGGGTGGTCAAGAAAAGTTTTCGCGAGGAAAAAACTATTTTTTCGCAATACCTTTTTCATGATGAAAATAATTGTTCTCGCCGATATTCTTTAGCGACAATTTCTTTCCTCGCCTGCACTTATACTTTTTCCTCGATAAAAAAGTTTCGGGTGTCAGAAAATAGTCGTTAAATATATTTCCTGACAAAATAGATGTAATACCCGCAATTTTATTTTCGTCTCGTAATATTGTGCAAATTGATTTAAGTGCTTTTGCACAAATATTGCTCGAAATAATTCATCATTTTGAATTATCGAAGTTTCGAAATACTCGTTTTGACAAAAAGCTCGAAACTATTCGATTCAAGAAAATCGACTTTTTCTACGTAAGGAATTTGGGAAAATTTCCTTCATGAAAGTTGTAGAACTCGTCGATACGATCGCGTGCATATGTGGAATACAATTTTCGGAGCTCGTATGATTAAGTTTTGATTATTGAAAATTTAGAATCCTTTTTATAAATAGGATCTTCTTTTTCTTCTATTTTCATTCTTTAAGGAAATATTCCTTTCCTTTTCTTCTTCGCTCCGACCCAGCCATCCTTTCTCTCTCTCTGCGCTCACTCCAAACAGAGGAGACCATGAGCTCCGGCCACCGACTCCACTGCACACCACCATCAAGCGAATCAGAACCGATTCTTCTGATCAAAAACCCAAACCCATGAGGCCAAGTCTTTTCGGTCTTCGAATCAGCTATTTCGATCGAAAACTGGACTCCATCATGTTCTTCCCTCGACGCCGATTCCAACTCCGACTCCGGCAGATCGAACCTCAGCAAGGGAGCTCGGTAAATGAATCAGCAGTTGCAGATTTTGTGAACCTGTCGGTCATCATGTTCCTCCCGCCCAGCTCTCTCCAAGGACGCCGCCGTCTACGACGACGAGGAGGATCTCAGCTTCCTCGAAGAGCCGACCGAGCAGCAGGGACACAGCCACGATGCCGTGCCGCACTACCCAGATTCGGACGGATTCGACGCCGATAACTACGACGACGCCGGCGACTTCTCCGATTTCGACGAGGGCGATTGGGAGTCGTACAAGGAGCCCGAGGTCGACGAGAAGGACGTTGTCGTTTTGAAGGGGGCGAACTTCAGCGTGCTTGCTGCGGCTTCAAGACTTGGGATGTGCAGGATTTTGATGATTGAGCTCGAAAATAGGCTCATGGAATTCGACATTGAGAGATGGTATAACCTGATATCTCTTTTGGCAGAATGTGTTCATGAGTCTTTGTAGAATTAACATTCACAATGATAGTGTAACTTGATATCTCTTTTGGCAGAGTATATGGCAGTATGGACCACCGAGCTCGGCCACCAATTTTCTTCAGACCACTTGTTTGGGTAATTTTCGTACCCTCCTTGGTTTGAAACTTGGACTGTTGTGAATTGGGAAAACCTATTCTTGTATTATTAGTTAGGTGAATTGAAGTGTGTAGAATCGGAAAATTGTGAAGTTTTGGAGAAGTTGGAGGTTGTTGAGTTGGTTTTGATTGAAGTTGATTTTGGGTTAAATTGATGGTGAATGGCAGTTTATACAATTATACTGTTGGATTTTCGTATAATTGCAAAAGAGTGTTTAGGAATGTAATTAGTGAGAATCCGACCGTCGGATTTTCATGAAATTATATAGAGATGTTATATGGACGATTTGGGGAAGATACGACCGTTGGATCATTGTGTAAATTTGATCTGACCGTTGGATCGCTGTATAAATTATATTAAACCGTCAGATCGTCAGTTATTTTATTTTATGAGTTGTTGGCTAAATTCAAGTCACTTATGATTAGGTGT
>LYNE01003595.1:0-27149 GCA_001662545.1 Rosa x damascena | reverse complement strand
TAGTTTGGACATTTCGTCCAAATTGAGGGTCAATGTCTGAAAAGTGGGCCCCCATGTCAGTGTCAAATCAGCTTGTGACGTCTTCTGGTTTTTGGGGTAACAAGGGTAGTTTGGACATTTCGTCCAAATTGAAGATCAATGTCTGAAAAGTGGGCCCCCATGTAAGTGCCAAATCAGCTTGTGACGTCATCTTTGGCGTCAAATTTGAAATTTGAATTTCGTTGATGGAAATTATAAGTGTAGGGACTATCATGATTAAAAAAAAAATCAGGGACCAAACTGATATTTGTCCCAAAATTGGAGGAGGCAAACTGAATTTAGTCCAAATTTTAACCACACACATGAAGAGGGATAAAACTGGGAACGGGCCTGGCCCGAGTGTTATTTTTCAGGAACCGTACCCAGCCTGAAATTTTCGGGTCAGTCTCAAAATGGCAGTTTCAGTTTTTCAGACCGACTTGAACCAGGGTATTGAAAGTGGGCCCTTAATAATCAAGTATGAACCTGCAAATCCCAAATCCCAGGGTATTCACAATTCTCTTCTCCATTCTTGCAAATCCCAAATCCCAGCAAGGACGGATATTGAAAGTTGAACGAGTTGAGGTAGGAGAAGTCGACGATGAGGCTTCTCCTTCATCACTCAGCGTCAACGAGGCTAATTCGAAGGAGTTCATGCTCACTCTGGACAGCTCCAACTTCTCAGACACTGTCACTAAGCACGACTTTATCGTCGTCGAGTTCTACGCTCCATGGTAATATACACAATGCTTAGCTCGGTCTTTCAATTTCGTTGGTTCCATTGAATCGGCATTTTTTTTCGCTCTGGTTTAGTTTGGCCAAAGATGTTGGTCCATAGTTTGGCGAAACAAGAATTCAGCGTTGTTGCAGTGCCAAACTATGAAGTATTCAAATGTATTTTAGACGAGATAAGTGGGCCCTTAATAATCAAGTGTGAAAACTATGATCTGCCGAAACGAGAATTCCAGCATTGTTGCACTGCCAAACTATGCCCTTAATAGTTCATAGTCTTCAATTGATACGTAGTGCTATCAATAGATTTGAAATTTACCATATGTATCTCGGTCCCCTGTACCTACAGTTCTGGACTCTTGACTCCACCCCTTCTTCACTCTTTATTTCTAGTAGAGAAAGTTACCCTTTACTCAGACAGTGCCAAATTTGATCCAATCGGATAAACAAAAACTTTTCTTTTGTTATCAACATCGCGCATTGTAATTTGAAGGTAATTGTGCTGTTGTCAGGACCATTTTGAACTACAGCTTGACACATCAAGAACACATTTGGGCTCAAAATAACCATCTCTTGCATTCTCTGCCATGCCTTCAATATTTGTGTTGTCATCAGCACTCTGATATTACATCCTTACATGGACACTTTACTACTCGTCTGTGTTTGTCTCTCTCCTTACATGTTAACTGCTAGCTCACGTTAAAAAACAGTAACAGAAAATCAAGGTATGTGTCTCCAACGATGAGGTTTTTTCAATACGAGTCTTCGACTCTCCTGTTCTGCATCCAAATTGAACTGCAACCATTTGGTTCATTGAAGAGTTGGACTTGATGGCCAAAAATGGTAATGATGCAAAAATATTGAGGAAGAATCTTGAGTGTGTTTGGAGACTTCTCGAATAGTGTCAAGGTTACTTAATTACATGGAGCTTAATCTCATGGTTATATTATGTTTGTTTAGTCTAGGATGCTTTAGAATATTCATTCGTGGCTCATTTTTGTCGCAGCTCGGTTGTTCGGGTGAGTCACTTTTTGTAATGTTTCCTACACCATTGCAAGCAACCATATGAGCCACACTATTACTTTCCCTTGGTGCATATGTAATTTCTAGACTTAAGTGTGTGTGTGTGTGAGAGAGAGAGAGAGAGAGAGAGAGTATTAGTTCAATTTGGATGTTTTAGTTCATTTGGATGCTTCAGGTGAAGGGATGAAAGATATTCTTTACCAATTAGTTTCAAAATGTATTGCAATTTGCAAGTAACCAAAGAAAAAATATACACTGTCACAACATGTCGTTACCAGATCATAGGTTTCAACTCAATTGCCTTTTACAGAGTCACTCTTTCTAAATCTAAGCATGATCTATTATGGTTGATAAGAAGGTGCATCACATATGGACTGTGACGTAGACTTTCATCTAATTAGACAAAATTGATTTATACTGGATTGATCGAGACACATTAATTTAGACAATAGTACTGTTTATTTTTACTTATTTTCCAGTAACTGTAGAGAGAGAGAGAGAGTGTGTGTGTGTGTACTAGTTCAATTTGGATGTTTCAGGTGAAAGAAAGAAAGATATTATTTACAAATTAGTTTCAAAATGTATTGCAAGCAACCAAAGTAAAAGAATACACTGTCACAGCATGTCGTTACCAGATCGTAAGCCTCAACTCAAAGAAATTGAAGAGTGACGTTAAGGGTGGAGGGGATTTTGTTGAAGGTGGATAATGTGTGGGACTGGTTAATCACTTAATCTTGGAAATGGATTCATTCCAGTCAAGGAGAGTTGGGTGTTTGGGTAAAGGAACAAGAGGAAGATGTTGCAGCAAGAAGATAAAAAAAAGAATAAAAAAAAATAAAAAAATTAAAGGGGGATGTCAATGCTATATATTCTCGACATTTTACCGTCCACCACGCTTACATAGCATTGAGTTGGCGTCTAAATTTATGCCATGTCAGTCATTTAACGGACCAAGTGGACGGAGTGGACCTATTGGAGAAAAATTCAGAGAACAGGGAGTTTTTGGATGAAATTAAAATGTTAAGGACTGAAATGATGTTGGAGGCAAAGTATAGGAAGTAAATAGATATTAGCCCTTTATTTTTTATAAAATTCCCATGCATAACTCTGATTGAAGTAAGGTTTTTGATACCATACAACTTTCTACTAAACAATTTCAAGCGTCTACCTTCAAAACCATTGCTAGAGGAATTAATGTAATTATGAACAATCGATCAAGTTTGTCTTGATCAATCATCAATTAAATAGCTAGAAAGCATTAAAGGACATAAAAATTGATTCACTTGTCATTTTCTAATGTCCTGGAAATGAAGAGACAACACCACATTTATGAATTAAGAGACAACATAGATTATGAACTTTGTCTGGGAGTTTTTTTTTTTTTACTTTTTAAAAAAACAGGATCAAAGGGTTTCACTTCTGCCCCCATGGTGACTCGAACCCATGACTTCGTACATAGGTGGTGGGTGCTCTAACAAAAAACTTCCTAAAATTTGTCTGGGAGTTTAATTACTGTAATGGAAATTAGAAAATACAATTATAGAAGAAAATCTATATATATGATTGAACAAAAAACTTGCAGGTATAACAAAAGAGTTAACTTTTACTGCATTTTTCTTTTTCCTTCATTCTTTCATAGATGACTATAAGTGGATTTCTACATAAGGTATTGTTTTTGTCTGCAAGTAAACAATATATATGAAACAGAGGATATGTAAACACTGTTTTAGGATACTGAAAGTAAAGAGAGAATTGGGAGAATAGTTGTGTGTATTCATTGATAATAGGAGCCCTATATATAGGGATTACAAAGTACATAATCTTGAAGTACAAAGATTCCTATTCTAACTCGGAGTAGGAAATCTCTCCTATTACAACTATAGAACTAATCCTAGTTTGACAAAGCACACTAAATGTCAACATTCTTCAACACTCTTCAACACTCCCCTTTGTGCCGCTCAAACTTGATAATGACGCTTTGATTTTTGCCTCGTTAAAAACCTTGCTCGAGTAATAAAAACCCTGTGGGACGAAAACAACATCAAGGAGGACAAAACGAGTACAGCAAGTCCTTCACTCTTTGAGATTGAACATGTAGACATCATATCTCCCCTTGATGTCAACGTACATCTCCCCTTGATTACTACAATCATGGGAGTTCAGATAACTTTCTTAATTCGATGTTCTTCACATATTTCTCGAAGGTGGATTTAGGTAACGACTTAGTGAATAAGTCCGCTACATTATCCTCTGATCAGATTTGATTCACTTTAATCTTTAGAAGTGGTTTTTGTTGCTGATTATAAAAGAACTTAGGCGATATATACTTGGTGTTATCGCCCTTGATGAAACCTAACTTCATTTATTCAATACAAGCTGCATTATCTTCATAAATGCATGTAGGTTTAGCCGTGGTAGACTTCAAACCACAATTTCCTCGAATATGTCTAATTACAGACCTTAGCCATATGAATTCACTCATAGCTTCATGTAGAGCAATAATCTCTGCATGATTTGAGGAAGTAGCAACAAGGGTCTGTTTTGTAGATCTCCAAGATATTGCAGTGCTCCCATGGTAAAGACATAACCTGTTTGGGAGCGACCTTTGTGAGGGTCAGAGAAATACCCTACATCAGCAAAACTCATCAAAACATCACCATCGTTTTTGATGTAAGGGAGGTGGGTGAAGCCGGCCACCCTTGGTGGCGGTGGCGGGACCGGCGATGGCAATATGGCTAGCCACAACGGTTTGGACGGTGGCACCATGCCTAATGGGGTCATATCCCATTATTTTGTCATTTCTTTTCTCTTTGTAGAGATAAAACAAGCCCATATCAATCGTACCCTTTAAGTATTGAAAGATTGTCTATATACCAATCCAATGACAATGTGTTGCCACAGAGCTATGTCTAGCTAACAAGTTCACTACGAATGAGATGTCCTGTCTTATGCATTGAGCTAAGTATAATAATGTAAGACCCCGGAAATTCGTTATTAATTTCTAAATGTTTCGAGAACTATTAAAGTGTTCGACAACACAATTTCATGTTTCGAAGGTGGAGTGGAAAGTATTGCGAACTATTATTCCCTCGAAATGTTTCTATTCAAGAGTTGACTTTTTGTATGTTTCGATTTTGTGAAATTCACGAAAGTTGTAAGTTTCCCAAAATGGAAACTCATTCTCTCTCCTCTCTTCTGACCCCTATTTCGCCCTCTCCCCTTCGCCTGCCGATTTCTCTGCCGTCCAGCCACCGTTGGCCACGAGACGACTTGCAATAGCATCGCCTCGTCCTCCTCGTGACATCTGTGGTTGTAATCTAGCACGAGACGAACAGCAAGGCCCGGAACCTTTGCGGTGGAGCTACAAATCACCTCAATCTATTCTCCCTCCTCCGGCCACCATAGCCTGTGTTTCCTGAGGGCAGAGGTAAGGAAGGTTTCTCCCGAGGTGGCTTGCAAAGATTTCACGTGTGGAGCTCGAATTGAAGGATTGAAATTCTAGGGTTCAATCGGCCCTTTTTGTTCCAAGGTAAAATTCGATGAATTGGCTTCGATTTAGACTTTGTGATAGTTAGGAAAGTTGTTGTGCATGTTGAGAAGAATATTTTTGGTTTAGGAAGTGTGGCCAAATTTTGAGTTTAATGGCAACGGCGCCGCCTTCTGTGGTAGTGGTTTCCAGCCATTTCCGGCCACCCCAGGAATAGTTTTTATTCCTCTTTTTAATCTTCACATCGATACGATTATTTTGATATATAACACTTAATTTTTGGAAATCGTATGAGCAAGTTATGATTTTTAGCGTTTTAGGGTTTTTAGTTTGATCGGTTTACGATCTGTGAGGATCCGACCGTCTGATCGAATTGTAGCTTTAGTATATTGATCGTTTAAGTATTCCGGAGACCTTGGGTGGTCTTGGATGAAGTTTAGCCTCGATTGGCTTTACTTTTGGGATTTTAGTGCAAACAGGGGTTCGACACTTAATTGTTTTCAATTCGTGTACTAATTTGTGACATACATTCCTTAGGTGATTGACGGAGACTAGTCGATACCTTAATTATCTTTGCTCTAAGAGAAGACGCAGCATGATTTAGAGGTGAGCAAATCTCATGTGGTTCATTTACGAACCGAGTTATTTAATATCCAGAATTGATTAATAATTGTAAATCATTTTCGAAAATAAATATTTGTTTGAAATAATATGGACTCGATCGACTACGGTTCACAGGTAAGAAAATGAATATAAGTATAAAATGAATTTCTTAGTTTAATATCTATGAACTATAGTTGGTATTAGTAGTCATTCCTACATGGATGAATATGTGTGTATATATATATATATATATATCTGGATGGTGTGGCATTGTGATATGTAGACTTTTCGTGATTTCATTCATATTATTGAATTGAACTTTTACTTATGCCGGAAATATATTTGATGGTTTATATTATTGAAAGAGTGATTTGGAGTTGTAATGTGACATTTGTGAGTCGTGTGAGATTTCTTTAAATGTCTTGTTCTGAGGGCCAAAGGGTCCAATGTTCGAAGGTTACTATGGTAACCTAGTTTTTGTTCTAAGGGTCCAAAGTCCGAAAGGTTATAGTGGTAACCTGGGTTTTGTTATGAGGGTCGAAAGGTCTGAAGTCTGAAGATTATAGTGGTAACCTAGGAGTAAAGATATCGTAAGGCTGAACCTTAACCAAGATGACAAGTTACGATTCAGTTAGAGCTCTAATCTGTTATAAGTGTACCGTCATGGTGGTAACTGTGTTACTGCATCATGGGTACATAGTTTCGGAGAAGGTTTCTGGGGTTCTTTCTTTAGTGTTTACGTGAGATTTGGACTGCTATTTAGTTGTGGTGTTGATATGATCATCTTGAGTTATCTTTGAACTGAAGAATTTTTATTCATGTTGATTGTGTCTGTTGATTTGAGTTTACTCATACTAGCTTCACAAGCTTACCAAGTTTGTTGTTTGCAATCCCGGTGCACTATTCCATGGTGTAGCGGTTATTCCTGCAGGTCAGGACCACTAGGGCTGAGTTTGAGGCGTAGTTGCAACTGTTTAGGTTCTTAACCTATTTTTGTTATTAACTGTTGTTTGTATTATGCTCTTAGTGAGCATTTACATTCGTAATTCACTTCAATCAGGTTTTGTAAACACTTGTTGATATAACGTTTGACTTGAGTGTTTGAGTTCTTATTAAGATTATGCTTTTGGATTATTGTTATTGCTTAGTTTAAATTCAAAAAGTTTCTATGTAATTTCGAGGATTTTGTTAAGTTATCGCGTTTCGGATTCGAATTTCTTTATTCTAAATTAGGGGCATGACAAATAATGCACCTATTGCACTTAGATAGGGCACTTCGACCTCTAATAAATCTTCGTCCTCATCCTTTGGACGAAATAGATGTTTTCCCAGGCTTAAGACTACAACCAATCATGGGAGTACTCACAGACATTGCTTTATCTTCATTAAAGCGCCTTAATAATTTTTGAGTATATGTTGACTGATGGATCAAAATCCCATCACTACTGTGCTCGAGTTCTAGTTCGAGACAAAACCGTGTTTTCCCAAGATCTTTCATCTCAAATTCGGATTTTAAGTACTTAGCAATTTCCTTTAACTCATCTAGAGTTCTAATTAGGTTCATGTCATCAACATAAACTGCTACAACTGCAAATCTGGAACTTGTCCTTTTAATGAACACGCATGGGCATATTTCATTGTTAATATATCCCTTCTCAATTAAGTAGTCACTGAGATGGTTATACCACATCCGTCTGGATTGTTTAAATCCATATAGTGAGCGTTTTAACCTTATAGAAAACGTGCTCCGTGGTTTAGAGCTACTTGATTTGGGTAATTGAAGTTCATCTGGAACCTTCATATATATCTCTGAAATCTGCATGTCCAGTTTTTCAGAAACTACCAAACTGATAAGGTAGCGGAACGTTATTACCTCTATTATGGGAGAATATGTCTCCTCGTAGTCGATTACAGGGCGTTGTGAGAAACCTTGCACCACAAGGCGGGTTTTATATCTAACAACTTCATTTTTCTCATTACACTTTCTAACAAAGACCCATTTATGGCCAACAGGCTTTACACTTGGGGGTGTCTGCGTTATAGGCCCAAATATCTGTCTCTTTGCTAATAAATCTAATTCAGCCTAGATCGCATCTTTCCACTTAGGCCAATCCGCTCTTCGTTGACATTCTTCAACTAAGCGAGGTTCGATATCATCATACTCTATAATTCCTTTTGCAACAGAATATGCAAAGGCATCATCAATAGAAAAAGAGTTTCTATTCATCGTCTCATGTACACCAATGTAATTCATGGAGATCTTTCTATTCTCTGGAATTGGTTCTGACATTGGAGCGTCCCCCAATAATGTCTCTCGGACATAACCATAATCTGGAATATTCTCATGAGACAGATTATTTATATCGATGATTAATGGATTATTTTGTGCCAAACTCTCTTTCTTTCTTGGGCGAGAATCCATCGAACCTTTGGCCATCCGCGCTTCTTGGCGAGGAGCCTGGCCTATGCCACAACGTCCTCACTAGGGGAGACATTGACACCATGCCTAGTCTCTCTCAAGGTTGCGTCATGTCCTCTAATCTTAGGGACATCAATCCTTGCAGGCACTTTTGCAGCAGGTATGTGTAATCTCGTCACTTTAGCGATATCAGAAAATGCATCAGGCATCGAATCTGCTACGTTCTGAAGATTGAGAATTCCCTGCACTTCAATTTCAGACTATGTGGTTCGGGGATCAAGACGAGACAAAGTAGAAATAGGGAGATTAGTGCGAATTACCAATGCTCTAGCAACTATCTGCAGTCGTTTAATGGCATCTTCTGCGAGACCATTTTGGGTGTGAATATGAGGAATTGGATGTTCAACTTCAATCCTAATGGACATGCAATAATCATCAAAAGTCTTTGATGTAAACTCTCCAACATTGTCAAAATGTATTGACTTAATAGGGTGATCAAAGTGGTGAGCCCTTAACTTAATAATTTGTTCTAGGAGTTTAGCAAATGCAGCATTCCTTGTGGACAAAAGCATGACATGTGACCAGCATGTCGATACATCAACCAACACCCTAAAATATCGAAATGGTCCGCAAGGTGGCTAAATAGATGCACAAATATCACCTTGGATTCTTTGCAAGAATGGAATATTTTCTTTAGTGTGCTTTGCATAAGATGGTCTCAATCCTAATTTTGATAAAGAGCAGGCTTTGCAGAATGAAAGATGAGCTTTAGAAACAACCAATGAGGATTTTGGATGAGCCATGAAGTCACAATTGACTTGAGAAGTAAAGAGGGAGCCAAATCTCCATACATGGCTTCAAAGCCATTATTTTGCCACAGGGGGATCATGGTGCCGGCGTTAGTCGACAGGTGGTGCACGGCGGCGGCACCCCAAGGTGCGACGGCGGTGTAATGCTCTCTTTGGACCTACTTTTGATTCATACTTCTCTTCGTTCTGAAGAAAGGATGTCTGTGTGAAGTCTTTAATATACAGATCATCATGTCATGACCTGGGTGTCCCAAACAGTCATGCCAAAGCCTATATGTGTCAGAATCTCATAAGTCATCTCTCATGACATGGTTGGACTCAATGATTCGAATAGTAGTTGCATACAACCCACTAGAACGATACATAAGTTTCTTTAATACTCATTTATGTCCGTAGTCATTAGTAGTGATGCAAAGGAACTCTTGTCCATTCTCACAATGTGTTTCCACATGACATGAAAACCATTGGCTCTTATATCTTTAAAGCTCAAAAGGGTTCTTCCGGCCCTAGGAGCGTAGAGAGCTTCTGTGACATTAATGATTGTGCCATTTGGCAACAAGAATTGAACTGGTTCTCGACCATGAATCAATTTAGATGACCCTACCATCATAGTCACTGAAGATCGAGTAGGCGTCATCTCAAGAAATAACTGCCTATTTCGAAGTATGGTGTGCGTAGTAGCACTATCCACGAGTCATTCTAGCTCTTCGGGAAACATACTTGAATGAATAAAGTTCGAATCAAAATCGACACTTTATTTTAATGAAAGCCAATGATTATGTCAAAGTTTCTAAATCAAAATTTAATCCAAAAATGATAATCAAGCTTAGACAAGTAGTAGTTACTCAATCCTTTCGGTAACTCCAATTTGGTTGTGACCAGGTGGTAAGGCGAGATTTTGGCACAGCAATACTCACTTGTTAAACCGTTCTCTCAGTTCAAACATTTCCTAGACATCACAAATAATTGGGTGAGCCTAGTGAGAAAGAGTTATAACCACTGTCTTTGTTGATAATTTCTAAAATTTGGATTTGGATTTAAAACAATGACGTTTGTATGGTCAAATGTTGATGCTCACGAACCCTCTTAGTTTGTAGCCTACGAACGCTCTTAGTCCATAATATTTTGATGCTCACAAACGCTCTTAGTTCGTGGTTTACGAACACTCTTAGTTTGTAATTTAGCGTGAACTCCCCACGGTTCTGCTTTTATAAATCGAACCCACGTTACAAGAAAGATGGGATGTAGGAGAAGAGATTTTGGAAGTCCCTGAGTATAAGAAAACAAAAATTAAAAGAAGCAGGAACTTTTATAAAAAGTTACTTGGCGTTTTCTTGTTACTTGATCTTGCTTAGCAAGGCTGATGCACGTGCGTGTTAATGTAGGCGTGTGAGGCTAATTTGGTTTTGCGTATGTGTGCAGGTAGGCAAGGGCGGCGGTGCAGGGAGGCGCACTAGGTAATCCTAAGGTAGGGTGTAGTGCCCCGGAAATTTGTTATTATTTTCCGAAGATTTTCCGGAATTTAATTTAGTGATTTTTGGACGATTTCGTGGCTCGTGGACTAAGCGGAAGTGTTTCGGACGAATTATTATTCGAAGAATATGGTTTTAGGGGAGGTACAAAGGTTGACTTTTTATACGTTTGGCTTCTTCAAAAACTTCCTTTACGAAAGTAGTAGAGCGCGTCGATACGAGTTCGTGGACATGTGGAACGCGGAAATCGGAGTTTGTATGTGGAGGTTATGGTCTGCGGAAGTTTTGGATATTTTTGAAAACCGCTATAAATAGAAATTTCCATTTTGGGAAATTTACTATTTTCATTTAGGCTTCCATTTCCGGAAATCAAAACCTCCGTTCTCTCTCTTCTTTGCGTTAGACCCGACCCGGACCCGGTTTTTCGACCAGGCAGGAACTCGCAGCTCCGGGGACTACAGACCACCGGACGAGCCCAGATTGTTTTGCCTCTTCCATGCACTCCTCCCTGTGGAATCCTCTAGGGTCGATTCTCCCCCTCGGCAGCGTAGCAAGGCGGCAAAGTTAGAGGCATTCGGACCCGATCGGTTCTCTGATCTCCGATGACGACGGGGCTTCAAACCAAGCTTGTGGAGCTCGCAACAGCCTCCTCTGTCGATTTATGTGGGAAGTGGTTCAACACAAGGTGAACAGTGTGATCTTGGCTTGTAGCTTGATATAGACCGATCAAGGCTGAGTTGGCTTGAACCCCATGTATTAAAGTTGTTCTATTTGATGTTCTTGACATTTTGGACGGTTGGATTTAGATGGTTTTGAGTTTTGGCCCGTGGTGGTTGTTCCACCAACTGTGGCAGTGTTTTGGCAGCCTTCTAGCCATGTAAGGGATAGTTTCTGGTTTTATATATCATCTACTCATCGATACGAGTGTTTCGATATATAATACGTAATTTTTGGAGATCGTATGAATATGTTGTGATTTTTACTGTTTCAGACCGTTCGATGATTCGATCCGTGAGGATTCAAGCGTTCAATCGACTTGTGGTTTTGATATTGCCATTGTAGAAGTTTTTTAGAGACGTTGGTTGGTCTCAGACAAAGTTCCGCTTTGAGTGGCGTTACTTTGGGGGATTTTAGTTCAAAACAAGGGTTTCAAACTTTAATCACTTTGTGATTAGTGCATTGAATCGAGACTCTATGTGTTTAGGTGCTTGTCCGACTTGTGTTGAATGGATTGCAATGATCTGTGCTTGTTTTGGTTAGCGTGTGAAGACGTAGCAGGATTAAGAGGTGAGTAAATCTCACGATATTCATTATGAGCATGATTGATATTCATTATGAGCATAATTGATATTCGTTATAAGCATGACCGATATTCATTATGAGCAAGATTACCATGTTGCCTTGGAGTTATTAGGTTAACTATGACTATAATTGGTATTAGTGGCATTCCTGAGTGAATGACTACGTGTCTATATATATATATATATGTGAAATATATATGTATTGGTGCAATTGTTGTGATATGCCCAGCATAGGACATACTGAGTTCAGTATAGTTGGAAATAGTGAAATTGAGTATTGAATCGCGATAATAGAATTTCATTTGTTGAGATACCATGGGTCTAGTACAGCCATCTTAATTGGTGATTTAAGATATGGTAGCTTGTGTAGGAATATATGTGTAATGAATCGTTGAAATCAGTGTGATGAAGATTGTGATGTTTGTCATGTAAAGCTTTTGTAGGAATATTTGTGTAATGAATCGTTGAAATCAGTGTGATGAATATTGTGATGTTTGTCATGTAAAGCTTGTGTAGGAATATTTGTGTAATGAATCGTTAAAATCAATGTGATGAATCTTTCTGATGATTGTTATCTGTGTGATGACCGGCGAAATCTGTGTGATGATCAGCTGGACAATTGCTATCTGTGTGATGACCCACGAAATCTGTGTGATGATCAGTAGGATGATGGCTGATGACTAGTGGAATCTGTGCGATGACTGCTCAGTAGCAGAGTTGAATTGTTATTAAGTTAACAATGATCGAGAATTTTGATATGATGGTCGGGGCTACCTACGGAAGTCAGAGTGTGGGGTTACGATGACTACTATGACTTGAATTGCTTGACTTAATGTGACCTCCTGAACTAAACTATATGTAGGGGTTACCTTGAATTGTTTTGCTTGTTTTGAATTGTGATTGCCTTGTTTTCTTCTTGATTTTATTGATTGATGGTTTGATTTATCTTAAGAGCCATAGTGGTGACGAATTGTACTCTGTGGTGAGGATAGGAAGGTGATTCATTGATTTTCACCTTTGATGTCATGTTGATGACAAAGGCTTCTAGTGGAGAGGGAATGAGTGTGATTTTGGTATTCGCCGTGGTGCGTTAGAATGGTATCAAACATTACTTGAGGAAGTCTTGTTTGACTGAAATTTGTGTAATTGGACGCTAGGTTGAGAATTTGAGCATGAGGCTTTAGTCACGAGTTGACTTATGTAAGCATGATATGGAAGGATATGAAATTGATGGTTGTAGGTGTGAGTTATGTGTATCGTTGTTTAAGTTGAGGTGACTTAACAATGATTTTCTGCTTTGTGGTCTTGAGTTTACTCATACAAGCTTTCATAAGCTTACAGGGTTTGTTGTGTGGCAACCCGGTGCACTATTCAATGGTGTAAGGGTTAATCATGCAAGTCAGGGTAATCGTGCCTAAAGTTGGGATTGCGTGCTGGTAGCATTACGGTAGGAAACTAATTTTGTGACTTTACCATTATTAAGACTTCCGCTCATAGTAAGCTCTGAGGAGCATTTACTTATTATTTTGTTGTGGCAATTTAATTTGTAAACTTGTGTAATATTTGAATCTGTGGAGCGAGTCTGTATTGATATAGTGGGTTCATGGCATTAGTATGTACTTGGATTAAAAAGGAAAAAGTTTTCCAGATATTTTGTAATGATTGCTGAACCATCACGCATATATAATTATGGGATTATATATTGATTTTTAATTCTGTTTAAAAATCAGGGCGTGACATAGGGTTCTAGGGTTTCACAGCTTAGAGAAGAAGAAAGAATGATTTTTGGCTTCTGATTCAAGGTTAGGGCTCGTGCTGATAACGTGTTTTAGAATACTGAAAGCAAAGAGAGAATTGGGAGAATAGTTGTTTGTATTCATTAATAATAGGAGCCCTATATATATATAGGGATTACAAAGTACATAATCTTGGAATACAAGGATTTCTATTCTAACTCGGAGTAGAAAATCTCTCATATAGTCATATTATTACAACTATAGAACTAATCATAGTTTGACAACGCACACTAAATGTCAACATTCTTCAACAAACACAACAGGATAAACAAAAAAGACCGAAGAGCTTAGATAATAATAACATATTAAGGTCGGACTCCTAAAGTCTCCGGTCTTGAATTCATTTTCCTCTCACAATATGCAATAGCACGCGCACTGACTTATATTAGTGTTGCGTATTGATCTTGGTGCTTAATTACTACTGACTGTAGTCTTTATTGGAAAAAAAAACTACACTAGTAGTTGGAAGTAGGGCTGGGCGTTTTGACCCGAAAACCCGAAAAACCGAGCCTGACCGATCCAGACTGCCGGGATCGGGCCGGGCTTTCAGAAAAAAAAAAAGATGAAAATTTGAGGCTCGGACCGTTTATGAATAAAACGGGCCGGTCCCAGGCCTGGTATCTCTAATGCGTAAAAGCTCGGATTATAGCCAGTATAAGCCATCAGTCCCATTACTGCCATATGTCCCTTTGTGATAGGTCATTTATTTGAGTACACCGTGAAATTGACCACGGGTGATCACAATCCCCACTTATCTACACGACTCGTTTAGCAGCTAATACAACCTCATCTCTCTCACTCTCTGCCTCTCTTTTCTTCGAACCCTAAAACGAGAAGTAAAACCCCCAATTTCAGATTTCCAATCTGATATGCTAAAAGCAAGCGCATAATTTAACCCTGAAATGTCATTGTCAGTATAGAATAAGTAGGGATCGTTCTAACCGGAGATTGAGGGTACACCTGTAATTGCAAAAACAACTAAAGAATTAATACAAGTACAAAGTATTATTTACAAAAATAAAACAAAGAAAGAAATATATACAAGTAAACACAATTATGGGGGTTTAGGATTATTAAATTAAACATTAAATAAATAAAATAAAGAAAATGTAAAAACATATATACAAGGGTGGAATGAGAGAACAAAGATCAAAACCGAAACTATGATCAAATTCGATTAAACCCTAATATTGTGAAATATTTGAAAGCAAATAATTTCCCATTTTTTACTTTTCAGTGCTAATTAACCTAAGTGAAAGCACAAAGATTAATCCTATCAAACATGTAATCAAGCCCTAGAAAGCTAGTCAATCATGACATGTTTAACGCATTAAGAACAAAGAAAGGCTATCAACTCAAGTGTGCAACTTAGTATGAAAAAGTCCACCCAATTGCAATCCTCTTTAATTAAATTCGGTTTTTGTCCAAAACCTTTACTACTTCGATTCAAGTTACACAAAACAAAAAGTTGATTTCATGTTCTTAAACCTAGCACCATTCATATCAAAACCCTAAGTGTTTCGAACCACATAAGATTAAAATACAAAAGATATCTATAAAGCAAATTTAATTAAACAAACTCACATAAGCAACTCTCGAATTACAATATAAGAATCTGAAAATTTCATTCAATCATAAAAATTTCAGAATTAAAAACCTTGTTCAAACATCAATGTCAACTAAAACAAAACCAACGAAATTCAAACAAAGGTTACAAAGTAGAGGTCGAATTACACCGTGGATGGAAGATGTGAATGGATGATTTTCGTTGGGATCCTTGAAGCTTGAAAGCAAGTCTTCAATAGTGGATGGTGGAGGAATAGGTGACGGCTCCTTCTTCTCCCTTCGGCCTTGCTTGAACTCCATGGCTTGCTTTAGAGGATGGAGAGAATTTTTCTGATGTTTATTTTCTAATGGAGAGAGGTGTGTTGTGGTGTGATGGTGTGGTGGTGTTGGTGTGTGATGGTGTGTAGAATTGTGTAGAGAATGCTCCTATTTATAGGAGGATGGCAACTTAGTCTCCAAGTCTTCAAGATTTATCCACACAGCATTAGCCAATCAGAGAACGCCACGTCAGCTCTGCTATGTCATCCAACCAATAAGAAACCTCCAATTTAACACCTTGATTTAGGGAGATTATTTTTGAATTAATTGTATGATTATTTTTTGATTTATCTCCTCAAATAACTATCCAATCATGCCACACAGCTTCGACCAATCACAGAATGCCATGTCAGTTCTGCCATGTCACTCAACCAATCAAAAAGCTCCAAAATAAATCCATAATCTTTCCAAATATATTATTGCTGATTTTCCCACGATTTAATCTGATTTTTCTCTTAATTTTCGGCCAAAATACTCTTGAGTGAAAATAGGAATGAATCTTGACTTGTTTTGGACCTTTTCTCCCTTAAATCTCTCCATGGCGTCATTATCCTTGATCCTCTCTTGATTTTTGACATTAACTCCATGATTTCCCATGCAAAAATCAGATTTAATCTCCCATAATATCTCCCACGTCATCATGTGGTCTCCTAATGCCTTCAGGTTTCCTAGCCTCATCAGGATTCCTGCGTTGACTGAGATTCCTAGTCGGACCAGGAAAACTCCATTTCTTCATTTCAGCTCCATTTATTCCAAGGTACCTAGAAAATAAAAATTATATTAAAATTTATTTATTTAAGGAAATAACTAAGAAAAATATGAGGAAATAATTATTAAAATGTCGCATTAAAATGCTCCTATCACAATCCCATTTCAGATTTTCAATCCTACTCGTTTAGCAGCTAGCACGACCTCATCTCTCTGCCTCTCTTTTCTTCGAACCCTAAAACGAGAATTAAAACCCCCAATTTCAGATTTCCACTCCCTTTTTCCAATTCTAGCCTATTTCTAAAATCAAGCTTCGATCGGTTAGTGTATAGCCTTCTTCAGCCTTTTACGTTTGATATCTTGTTCGTTCTTGTTCGAAATGGCCACTTCTGGGAATCAGTTGGTGTCGGCGAATCCATCCACTGAGGGCGGTGAGGCGACTGGTGGTGGTGCGACGACTGATGGCGGTGAGACGGCTTCAAGCCTGGCGGAGACAGCAAAGAGAAAGAGGGAGGATTCGAGTCAGACTCGAAACAACAGTTGCCGGTCTAATGTTTGGGAGCATTTTGAGAAGTTTGACAAATCACTTACGAGTTCAGAACAGGATGGGAAGGAGGATGTAGTCGGACATTGCAGCAAAGCAAGATGTAAGTATTGTGATACTGTGTTCAAAGCTAATTCATCTTTTAATGGTACTTCAACTCTTAGACGTCATATAGAGAATGTGTGCAAAAAATATCCTGGTAGATTAGATTTGGAGGAAGGACAGAAGGTGTTGACTAGTGATGGGAGTACTAATTCTGTAATGATGAGACAGTGGAGTCCAAAAGCTTGTACAGAGGCCTGTGTGGTGATGATAGTTATGGACGAATTACCTTTTAGTCAGGTAGAAAAGGGGGGATTTAAGTACTTTTGTTCGGTTTCCATTCCTCGGTGGGAAATCCCTAGCATAAGGGTCATTGTGAAGAAATTCTTGGCGATGTATGATGCCAAAAAAGAGGAGCTTAGGGCTAAGTTGTGCAAACACAGTGTGTCTGACCACCGATACATGGACATCAATACAGAATGTCAATTACATGGTGGTGATAGCGCATTTTATCGACGGAGGTTGGAATTTGCACAAAAGGATACTGAACTTCTGCTGCATTCCCAATCATTCGGGTGTCACCATTGGGAAGATTTTAGAAACGTGCTTGGTGGAGTGGAAGATAGATAAAGTATTGACCATTTCGGTTGATAATGTTGCTGCCAACAAACATGCAGTGGAGTATGTTCGGAAGAAGATGTTGAATTGGACAAGTGCCCCGGTTTTGGGAGGGAAGCATCTACATGTGAGGTGCTTGGCTCACATTTTGAACCTTGTAGTTAGATCCGGCTTGTCTATTATGGACAAGTCAGTTGATTCAATTAGAAATGCAGTGAGGTATGTGAGGTCTTCTTCTTCTTGGCTCGATGAATTCAAGTTGTGTGTTGAGAAGGAAATTTTGGATACCAACAGAGTTTGCATTCTTGATGTTCTGACTAGGTGGAACTCCACATTTCTAATGTTGGACACAGCAATTGCATTGAAAAAGGCCTTTGTTCGGTTAGGTGAAGAGAATGTGCATCAATATAATGGATATTTCGATGAAGAAGATGTGATAGATGAAGATTTAGAAGTGGTAGAGGAAGTGAAGTCCAAAACTCGTAGGAAGAGGGTTGGACCACCTAATGATGACTATTGGGAAAGGGATGCCATTTTCTGCTAGTTTTTATGAGTTTTCTATGACGTTACATTGAGGATAAGTGCAACTTTGAAGCCTACTGCCCATTCAGCTTTCCATGACATTGTGGCAATAGAGGGTGAGAATGATGGACTGTGGCAGCCTGGAATGGCTTATGAGAATGAAACAGCATCGTTGATGGGTCGGATGGCAGTGAGGATGAAGAATAAGTTTCAAAAATATTTTGGCAACATCGATGATGTCAATCAGCTTCTTTTGGTTGCCTTAGTTCTTGATCCTAGGTATAAACTTCAAAATTTCACTCATATTTGCAAGACGGAGTTGGGCATGGATGATGGTGAAGCTAAATAGAGGGAAGCAAAGTCAAAGATCTGCTAGTAGCCTTGACTAATACATATGTAGCTTCAATGAATTCAGCCTCAAACCAAAAGGAGAAGGTCACCAATGGATCAAGGCATTCTGGTACAAGAGGTGCTAGTGGCAAGATTGCCGAAATGATGGATAATTGGGCAAAAGAACTTGAGAACAGCGATGAAATTGTGGTGGAGTGTGAAGTTGATCGATACATTATTGATCCCTTCGAGGGGCCTAAAGTAGGGGAAACCTTTGAAATTTTAACTTGGTGGAAGCACAGTGGATCGAAATATCCCAACTTGCAAGCTTTGGCAAAAGATGTGCTAGCCATTCAAGTCTCCACAGTAGCTTCCGAGTCATGCTTTAGCACAGGCAAGTGAGTGTGCTACCGAGTCATGCTTCCTATATTCAAGTCTCCACAGTAGCTTCCGAGTCTTGCATTAGCCATTCAAGGTCAGTTTTTAATTATTCAACTACGAAGCCTCCAAAATCTGCAAAGTCTACTTCTAAAGGTGTGATTTGGTATTCGTGTTCTTTTGTTACTGATTTGGACATTTGGTTACTGATGGTGATAATTCGTGTTGTTTTGTTACTCATTTGGACATTTGGTTACTGATGGTTATAGTGTAAATGTGGTGTGATTTTGTTACTAATTTGGTGTGAGTGTGCTACTATTAATCTACTCAAGTTGATTTGGTTACTGATGGTGATAACTAATGTGTAAATGTGGTGTGATTTTGTTACTGATTTGGTGTGTGTGTGCTATTGTTAATCTACTGTTTTGGTGTGTAACTTGCAATTCAGAAAATCAGAAATTAGCTTATGTGTTATACTAGTTGCTGCCTACTCCCATGCTGGTTTTCAAGTTAGGGTGGTTGTTTGGAGATGGAGCTCAACTGCAATTTGGAGATGAGGTTGTTATTTATTAAGTTTGGTTTGGTTGGAACTCGGAACAATGGAACATTTGTTATGTTTGGAGTTTGGACAGTTTGGTTCTGATGTTGGTTGCTAGTGTGATTTGTTAAGTTGAATGTGATTGTGATTTGTTGGTTGGCAATGTGATTTGTTAAGTTAAATGGGCAGTGTGATTTGTTAAGTTGAATGTGATTGTGATGGCTTATATTTGATTATTTATGGCTTTTTCTGGAAGTTTTTACTGCTTTGTGATTTGATTTAACAGTGCAAGTTTGGTTAAGAAACAAGTTCTCCATTCCAAAAATTCATAGTTTTTCCAAAAATTCATAGTTTCAAGCTTTTTTTTCCAGAAATTCATAGTTTTTCTATAAATTCATAGTTGGGCCCGAAAAGCCTGAAGGACCGGCCCTTTTGTTAACGGTCCGGGCCTTCCCGGTCCTTGGATGTTGAAAACTTAATATGGGCTCGGCCCGAACTGTTCGAGCTCGGTCCTGGGCCTAGTGAAATACAAAACGGGCTTGGCCCGTGCCCAGACATAGTTGGAAGCACGAAGCAAGTCGTCAGTGGTTGTCTCTATCATCTATTCCAAGTCTTCCTTGCCATGATAGGTTCTACTACTGGTCTTAGTTTTTCTTTTTCCCTTATGATTGATATTTTGCTTTGACAGTGGAAATTACAATGGAGATAAGAAAAGAAACAAGTTAGTCAGTTTTTTGCAAGAAAGCAATAATTAAGTCAACTGAAGTGCATGTGCTCATCTGGATCATTCTTTCTTAAATATACTAAGAGCATCTCCAATGGTTGAGTCAAAATGCCCATGTTAAATTTGAATTTGAAGGTTAAGGTGGCAATAGATGTGTTAAATTCAAATATTATTTTATTATTTTTTTCTGAATTTTTATATATAAAAAAAAAATCACTTTTCCTCTTTCTTCTTATCTCTCCTCTTTCGTGGTCAGTCATGTTCTATCTTTTTCTTCTTCTTCTCTGTTTTTCTTGTTGTATCGTGGACTGTGTGTTCTCAGAGAGGCTTCGCTAGAGGCGGATTTGATTGTGGAGGAGGACGGCGGAGATAAATCGGGAGTCCGGTGCGGGCAAGAATCAGAGGAGGTGAGCGAGTGTGAGGGAGAGCGAGTCGGGATAGTGGTTTTTGCAGATGTTGAAGACGAGCTCGGCTCGGGATCGCTGCTCGGAATCGGAGGAGAAGAGGGAGGAGATTAGGGTTTTGAAAGAGGTGAGGGGGTCGGGGTCAAGAAAGAGGTGAGGGGGTTGGGGATAGTAGTCTGTCACTACTCACTCACTAGTCCCTTGATTCAATTTTGAATGATCTGTGGATCTGGAATTGGCGACAACGGCCACCCTTCCAACGTCGATCTCCACTTCGCAAAGCTAGGAATCAGAACCCCGTAGAAGGACTGCGTCCAAGTCAACACCGGCAGATGTTATTGTGGGTCAATTGCTTGAGAAGATGAGAAGATGCAGAACTGGAAAAGGAAAGAGAAAGAAGCTCTGTGGGGAGAGAGACGAGAGAGAAGGAAGAGAGAGAAATAATGATTAAAAAACAAAAGACAGATTGATTTTGTTCTGTCAAATTTGACAGCCCACCTCCATATGTCATTTACACATAGGATAAGACCTATGGGGTGGAGTGCCTCCATACGTCTTTTGTTACCAGTAAAAGCCTCCACGTGGAAAAGACCAATCTGTTGGAGATGGTCTAAAGCGCCTACACTGTTTATTGTACTGTTCATGTGAGATGAAAAGACGGTTGTGCCCTCGATTGTTTTGCAGATATTTTTAAACAGCCCGAGTTTTGTGTTGTGTTCGGGAAGCATCTATTTGAGTGTAGTCATCGAGTTCTCAGTCAATCATACAATCGCGGCATCACGGGCAGATATCGATCAAACAGATAGACTGAGAAGATCGAGCTCAGGGATCAATCGTAGATTGCTGGGGTAGGAACAAGAGGAGGAGATTTGCGAGATTTTGGTGATTTTTTGGAGGAGGGTTTGGGTTTGTTTTGGTGATCGAGTTTGGGAAAAGGTTTTCAACACAAGAAGAGGTGTGTGTTTGATTTCAGTTACTTTTGGTTGTGTATAATTGCATAGATATGATGATCGATTGAAATTTTGGTTTGATTAAGGCATGTGGAAATTTTCCTTTGGTTTTTGGTTAGATTAACCTTTGTGTTTTATGCAGTAGAAGGACTGTGGTGTTCTGATTTCTGGTTTTGGTGGGTTTGGCGACAGTGAGGATCGCAGGTTTGTTTCTGATGTTTGGTAACTTGAAAATTTTCATTGGATGGTGGCTCGCTTGATTTCATGGATATACTTTGTCATGTTCAATCAAATTAGTTGGTATTGATTTATTGAATTTGGTTGATTTATTGATGTATTGATTGGTATTGATTTGACTCTTCATATTTTGGGCTATTTTTCCTTTCTTCATCAGGTTTAAAAAAAAAAAAAATTCTAACTTGCTTCTGTCATGTGACTCTATTCAATTCTCTAGGCTATAATACTTCTTAATTCTATTTCTTAATCATTCTTTATTATGTTAATTATGTTTGAAGTAATAACACATTTCTGAATTAAGACTCATGTTCAACACTTTTCACCTTTGGAATACTTTGCCTACCAAAAACTACCATGACATTCTGAAAATCAGATGCGTTGCTAGTGCTAGGTTCACCTTCATCGCAGGCTCCAGTATTAGTACTCTCATCTTTTTCTTCAAGTGACAGAGAACAAAGTCCCTCTACACAGTAAACAATATTAGGCTGCATTAGTAAACAATCAAAACCAAAAAGGGTTTAGTTGGTTAGGATTACCTTTTAATTTGATTAGGATTTGCATTTTATCAGTGTTAGTTTCAATTTTATTAGATTTGTGTTCTTGACTTGCTGAGTTCTATTTGGCATCTGGGTTTTATTGGATTGAGTTATTAGGAATAAAGAATAGGGATAATGACCACTTACCCACAAAATACCAAAATACACCCCATACACTCCACCAACTTATTTTCAACCCCATTCACACAAAAATTTTCTCTTTTTCTCCCAACTATTCCTTTCACTTAATATTTATACATTTAGTACCCCTCTCTCTCCAATTTCTGCTTTTACTATTATTTTCCTCTTTGATGAAACGTGGTGGGCCCATTTTGAATTTATTTGTCTAGACTATATTTGCAGCTATATTTCATCCTCTATATTCAAAGGTAAGCAGTTAAATTTTACTATTCATAATTCCGATCGTTGACAGACTTGAGTTAAATGCTATCTGTAAAAATACTAGCAAAGAATTGAAAAAAGACAAAAGAAAAGTTGAGAAAGTTGAAAAACTTTAGAGAGAATCTTAACAGAGATACTCCCGATTACTGGGATATAATCTTTAGGATTCAAACCAGAATCTATAAAGTAGAACAAGATATAGAAAATATCTTATATGTGCTTAAAGAGGAACAAAAACCTCTTGATTATTTGAGCATTGGTTAGATTCGCAAATCACTGGTATTAGAGCTTGTAAAATAGCTCAAAAGGGGAATCCCCAATGGGGACAATGTCTGATTTAATATTAGAGAAGTTGAATTATCTACTTACATTCTCTGATGAGAAACATCAGAATTTACTGAAAGAATTATCTAGATGTCAAGATCATCTAGAAAAACTACCAGGTATAATCTACCAATTAGAAAAATTAGAAAAATTGGAAAACAAAATAGATTATATCAAAGAACTTCCAAAAACGGAAGAAGAAAAGCTAACAAGTGTTAGTAGAAAAATCCATGAACAGCAAAAAACACTGGATTCTATAAAAAACATACTGAAGGACAAGAAAGTGCCTACAGTAAAACCAAAGAAAGCTAATGGATTTAAACCATTAGAAAAACCAGATAAGAATCTTGTTCCTAACATGATTTTCTAGAACCATCTACTAGTCATACTAGTATTCGGTATGAAAATCCGAAAGAAGCCAGAGATGTCAAAATGATGAGCATCTTCGGGAAAAAGAAAGGAGTACAACTCCTAAATGCTGAAGAGTTCGAATACAATGAAATCGAACATGAGGTAAAAAACTCCTTAATTCCAAAGTTAGATTTTAAACAAATCTACAAAAGGGGAATGTTTAATCTGATGGATATCCATCACTTCAAATTATTCGAATTTACAACCCCCTCTACAACAGGAGAAACAGATTGACTGATGATCACTCCTACAGAAGTTGCCTAAGGAAGAACAAAAAATTATCAATTTATGCATATTGGAGCAGTCCAAGTAGGCATAAAACTTCTAGCTCGAGAAGGCATAAACTGTTCAGTTCTATGTGTCCTACAAGACAATAGACTAACAGATTTTCAAGCTAGTCTGTTGGGAACCCTTGAAGCATCTTTATGCAATCAAGTGGCTTATTTCAACTGCTTCCCAAATTTCTCAACCAGCTTGAAAGATGCAGCTCACTGTCTAAGACTGAGAGTCAAGACAGATGGCATATCAATGAAAAAAGATATGCAAGAACTGGCAATAGTATACAAAATATACTATAAATTGATGAGTACCACAGTAGAACCTAAAACCAGGATTATCAAATATCCCAGGTCTTACTACTGGTTTCCTCACCATCCAGAAAAACCATTCACAGCAGATCCACAAGGTTACTTGGAATGAAGTAACTTTTCCTATTGAATGGAAATTGTTTGGTCTGAAAAAACCAGCGGAAACTGCCAAAGCGGCAATTTATGAAAGTAGAAAGACTGGAGATATCAGTCTAAAATTCGACGATCACAGAAAAAGTGACGTCTATCCTGAAAATGTCAGGATAAACAAAAATCTTCTTAGAAAAAGCTACAACACTAGAGAAGCTAGTGTTAGCGGTACTAAATACTCTGAAGAACCATTAGAGTCTATCACTGAAGAAGAATTAGAAGCTGATCTGAACAGACCAGTAAATATGCTTAGAGCACAAAAGCTCTATGATCTCTATGATGAAGCAAAATCTTGCGAAAATCCTGAACGATTAGAAAAACTAATCAAAGAAATGAAAATTTTCAAATTAGGAAAGGAAAGAAAACTCCTTCCCTATCAAGATATTGAAATGGAAGAAGGAGAAAGCTCCAAAACTTTCATCATAAAAGAAAAGGGAAAGATAAAGCTCCCTATACAGAAAGCCCCTACGGGAAGAAATGGAGAAAGAAATTCTCAAAGAATTGTCCCAGAAGACAATATACCCAGAATACCAATTTCCACTCATGGTATCTGGCTAAATCTAGACAAAGCTCTAGAGAAGAGAAAAACTCTTGACCAATGGGTTGATAGCCTGATGATGGCTTCTGCTCTAACCCTTGGAAAATTTGAAGCACTAGATCTTCAGGTGTACTATGAAACTACTCTCACCGGAGTAGCAAAAAAGTATTACTTCTCTTTCAAAGAGACTGCCAGATGGAAAGACTGGTTAGAAGAGATAAAAAAATTCAAAATCTCCATATGATTTCGCAGTACCTCTGTACGATCAGTTCTGTGGAGATCTCTCAAATCTGAGTGAGAAGGCTAAAGAAACAGCCAAATAAAATATCTATGCTCTCAAAATTTGTGACATGAGATATTTTGAAGAATACTTGAATGAATTTCAAGAATATTACTATACAATTGGTGAACTAGAGAATACTGATCTACTCAACCTGTTGCACAGGAAACTCCCTGAACCATGGAGAAAAGCTGTGAGAGAAATTATAGCTGAAAAACCAATTGAAAGATTTTCAGTTGGAGGAATTGCCGACAGAATCAAACATTTACTAAAATAGCAATGCAAAGCCAATCTTAGAGCTAAGATGGCCAAGAAACAACTCAAAGGAGTTGAAAATTTTTGTTATGGAATACTAGACATGCCAACCAGCTGGGGATGTCATGAATCTAAGTTCCACAGAAAAAGAAAAGAAAAATATTACTCGAAAAAATTCAAAAAGAGTAACAAGAAAAAAGATTGGAAATTTTAGAAAAGTTCCAATTTCAAAAAACAACAGGATGAAGATCCTAAAAAGAAATTCTTCAAGAAAAAGAAGAATAACATAGTCAACCATTAGAATACTCAACCAAGCAAGAAAGCTTGCAGACGCTGGTTATGTAAAACTGAAGGGCACTATGCTAATGAATGCCCGGAAAAAGGTAAAAGATCTACTAAAGCTCTATTTGAAGAATATGAGCCTATAGTAGAAACAGCAAACATGAAGGGCTACAAAATAGCCTATTCTGATGATGAAGATGATGACAGGTCAGTTTACTCTGCCTGGTCTGAAGAAGAAGAATCATCTGATTCTGAAATAGATTCTGAAGTAGAGTACTTGGAATCTAGACAAATGAATGTTCTACATGTCAAAAACTGGGAAGAAAGTAAGACGGAAACAATAATGTCTTCTTATCAGGTGAACCCTGGTACATTCATTTGTGACTACTGCTTATGTCACGAAAAGAATGGACTTCCTATGTTCTGTGAAAAGTCAAAAAAGACTTATCACAAAGAATGCTTCATAGCTAAAGCAAGAAGAAAGACCAAGAATGGCCTTGTCAGCCAATTAGTAGAATAAGAATATGAAGAATATTTCTCTGAGAAAAAAAGAGAAAGAAATAGAAACTATGTTCCAAGAAGCTATGGAACCCTCTTCCTCAAAAATAAAGGAAGAAAAAATCGAGGAAGAAACACTCGATATAAAAGAAGAAAAAATCGAGGAAGAAAAACTCGATACAACTATAGAACTGGTTAAAATACCAGAAAATATTCCAGAAGAATGTAAACCATTCATACCTCAGGAACAAGCTCAAGAAAAAGAGCTTCAACAATCGAAAGTCGTCTCTACTACTAGATACAACAACTACATAGAGATTGGACTCAAATTCCCTGATCATAAAAAATATCATCTACATGCATTTGTAGACAATGGATCAGAATTTACAGTTGCAAAGAGATTTGCAATTCCAGAAGAACTCTGGAAAGAAGATAAAAAAAGAACAGCTACTGGTGTCACGTTTGATGGAAGCCATCTTACTATGAATAAAGTAGCAAAAAATGTTCACATCACCATTGGTGGAGGAACATTTATCATCCACAATGTTTGGCAATCTGAAGGCCAAAGATCAGATTTCTTATTGGGAAATGATTTTATTCTCCAACAGAGATTCATCCAAGATGAAGAAGCGATAGGCTTCAGAAAAGGAGAACGGGTGTTCTAGGCAGATAGGCTTACTCAAGCCAAAAGTGTAGTAGGTCCAAACTTTACTACACAATATCAGAGATCGCAACAGAATAGTGGTGATCTTACCCTCTACAAACCCAAATTTGAAACCATCTTCCAAATTAAACAACAAGAAGAACTACTTGTTGAAGAATCAGCAGAATCATCTTCTGAAGAAGAAGAAGAAACAACTAGTGCAGATGAAGAAGCTAGTTTCATCCATGAGCATAACCTCAAGTACTTTCAGAATAAGCTTGAGTCTCAAAAAATTCCCACTCTTGATAAAATCAAGAAACTACTCGAGCAGAATATCGATGTAGACCCTCAGAAACAACTAGCGCAGATGAAGAAGCTAGTTTCATCCATGAGCATAACCTTAAGTACTTTCAGAATAAGCTTGAGTCTCAGAAAATTCCCACTCTTGATAAAATCAAGAAACTACTCGAGCAGAATATCGATGTAGACCCTCAGAAGTTTTGGGAAAAAGACCCAGTGTCTGTGAATTAAGATTACATGATATGAATGACATTTGTCATGTCAAAGCTATTCCTCAGTATAAAGAGGAAGATCAAAAAGAATTCAAAAAAGATATTGAAGATCTCCTAAACAAGAGATTAATTCAACCATCCACTAGCCCTCATCATGCTCCAGCATTCTACGTGAGAAATCATGCAGAAAAC
>LYNE01003594.1:11483-32860 GCA_001662545.1 Rosa x damascena | reverse complement strand
AGCACCAAACTAGCATTCTATAACATTCACTTTTGCATTTTGTTATGTATTGGTTTGGCTCTTTTCTGTCATCTTATTGGCCCCTTTGATAAACTCTCTCTCTCTCTCTCTCTCTCAAAACCCGTCAGTGGGGGAGAAAGTCTATTCCATAGAGTAATGATACATCCTGTAATGTTTCACTCCTTGGTGTGTCGTCTCTTTCAGAAGATGGCACACGGAGAGAAACAATTATGTAAAGGAAGAAGAATACTGTGTGTGTAGCATTTTCTTCCGTTTACAATTAGCAGACAGCAAACTGGGTTACTTAATCCAGTTCGCTGGTTTTTCTTAATTGAGTCATGCATGGGATCCAACTAGGGAAGCGCATAATTTAGTCATCCTAGAGTAGAATTAAACCCATTGATGATCCACCTGGTCTGACTGGCTGGTTTGGCCTGGGTTCTAAAACATTGCTCTATTCAATTTGGGAGATGCAATTTTTCTCTGTGGCTTATATATATTTGGGATTTCCAGTAATTGCCTGTTTTTTTTTTCAGTGAAACAAGGAAAGATTAAGATGCAGTTTTTGACCTATACATTTGAAGCTTTTAAATAAGTGTGAATTATTTATGATAGTGATCCCCTCTTGGCCATATACTCTCTTTGCTTGAAAGGGTGAGATCTACTAGAAATTACAACTTTTAAAACATTCCTGGGTCTTCTACTCTGGACTCCGGAGAAAACAAACTATTGTCATGACTTTATGCTATACTTTCTGAGTTCTGTTTCTGCACAGATATTTATCACAGATCTTTGTGGTGATCTGTAGTGTCCACTATACTTACTGTATCACTTGTCGTCTTGCACACTTGTTGTCAGTTGTCACTACTACTGCATACTGTTTCAAGATCTTCATGTTCCACATTTTGTGATATTTTAGAGGGTCCATTTTTTTTTTCTTTCCTAACTTTTGGAGAATGTGTCTTTGTTTTGCCTTGAACAGATTACCTTGTTGATGAGGGCACAGAATGCAACTCTACATCAGATTTACTGCTGGAACGTAATCGTGAGCAGAGTTTAGTTGATCTTATGGTTCCAACTCTTGTGTTGTTGATCAATTTATTGCAGAAATTGAAGGTTTGCTTCGTTATATCCTAGCCTCTATATGATTGATTCTTTTATGGGAAGCTTTATTTGAATGAGATAAGTAGCATTATTGTTCTACGGAGTTTGTAAATAATCATTACAATCTTGGTGTTCTTATAACCCATATGCCGGATCCTTACATGTTGATAATTTGATTGCAGAAAACCACATTACATGTCTAGGATAGAGGATAGTTGTGGTTAAGTAGAAAATTACACGAAGTGGTTTTATTATGTGATAGCTGTAGGATGTCTACTGTCGACCTTGATTCTAACTAAATTTTGAGGAAGGATGCTAGGGCTAGGGTGTATGCATGCTAGATAATCATGAACTTTCATTTCATTCTACTCTTGAAATCTCGGGGTTAAATGAACAGGACACCATTGTGGCTTCTAAGCTTGAGGCCATTTGGGACTTCAGTACTGATTGTATTTGTACTATGTATCCTTTATCAGTTGTCTGTTAAAATGTGGTCTTAAATTTGTAGGAGGTACAAGAGCAGCACAGGAATACCAAATTGTTGAATGCGCTTCTACGATTGCACCGAGAAGTAAGGTAACTGGATCATGCGCCTTTTCCTCCTTCCTTAATAGTTATCTTTTTTTGCATACAATTTGACTCAATTATTCGCTTGTAGTCCAAAACTAGCCGCATGTGCTGCAGACTTATCTTCTCCTTATCCTGATTCTGCCCTTGGGTTTGGAGCTATCTGCCATCTTCTTGTTTCAGCACTTGCTTGTTGGCCAGTCTATGGCTGGACTCCTGGGCTTTTCCACTCTCTCCTTGCTAGTGTTCAAGTTACTTCCTTGCTGGCCTTGGGTCCAAAGGAAACATGCAGTTTGCTATGCCTTCTGGTATGCCAGGTTTCTTTTCGGTGTTTTTTTCTTTGTTTGGATAATCATGTAGAACTTTATTCATCGATGAGGAACAGGAATATGGAACATTTCACTAGGAGCTTGTCTTAGAGGCTACAGATATTTCTGTGTCCATTGAAGTTGAAAACAAAGAATTTAAGAAGAGAGGCAATAATTATCGATAAGCATCATCAGCATAGCAGTTATTTTGTCGAATCCTTTTTCTTCTGCTTTCCCTCTTTCTTTGTTTCATGTTGTTTTGCTGTAGAGAGAAAAAGAGCATTTCTCTGATAGAAAGAGGCTGAGAAGATAAATGCAATATATAGACGCGTCCAGTGTTGCAATTTAAAACTTAATTATTAGAGCTATATAAATACACACACACACACATTAAATCTGATTTTAATTGTTGTATGATGTATCGTATCTTGTTTTATTTATCTATTTTTTGCCGTATCCACTTATCGTGTCATATTGTATCCCGTACCCCGTACTCATGTTGGTGAATCATAGGCTCTTCCTAGTAGCAGGACCATACAAGAAAGCTCTGATTTAGCATGCCTGACCATTCTATTACCTTAACAAGCTTGTTGCATGATATAATTTTCTGTAAGCGATTACTTTGACTCATGAACCCATAAGTCTTAACTAGTGGTGCCACCTCTAGTCTAGGTTTTTGTTTTCCATGTACCCGGTGCACCAAAGAGAAAATATTTTGTGGAGGATCATGATATATTGATAATTCATCTTGTATAAGGTGGAGTGAATTGAATGTATTTGGCTCTAGAACTACACGTTTATTCTCCTATTTTGTTAACATTGGCTATTGTTTACCATGGGTATCTTTCCAATTTTTTTCATTTAATAAAGTATTAAATGTGGCATACGTTTGCCTGAATCCTCAGATATTACTAATTGCAACTTTTTTGGAAAGGGATGCCTATCATGTTTTTTTTATTCCTTTCCCTCATGTTTTTTTCTTTTTCTTTTTCTTTTTCTGCCATTGCAAGAATGATTTATTTCCAGAAGAAGGGGTCTGGCTTTGGAAAGATGGGATGCCCTTGCTGAGTGCCCTAAGAAAATTGTCTGTTGGGACACTTTTGGGTCCTGAGAAGGAGAGACAGGTCAACTGGTATCTGAATCCTGCACATCTTGAGAAGTTGCTTAGCCAATTGACACAGCATCTGGACAAAATAGCGCAGATTATCCAACATTATGCTATATCTGTATGTTATATCTATTGAATTAAGTCGCTGGTTATTTTACCTTTTTTTTTCTAGCTAGAACCGTTAAGAAAAAAGGGTGGGTAGTATGGGCTTTCTTATTCATACATCTTGCATAACTGGTGATATCACTATAAACAGGAACTGGTTGTCATTCAAGACATGCTTCGAGTTTTTATTATTCGCGTTGCTTGCCAAAAAAGTGAAAGTTGTTCTGTACTTCTACGGCCCATATTCTCATGGATTCGTGATCATGCTTATGAGTTGTCTTCTCCATCAGATATGGATGCTTATAAGGCAAGTTTGTTGGAACTGTTTTATAGTTGGACTAATTTGGTATATTATGTTTGTTTGTTTCTTTTCTTCTGATATGTTCTCTTTTCAGGTTTATAGATATCTTGATTTCCTTGCCAGCTTATTGGAGCATCCTCGTGCCAAGGTTTTCACTTTTTTCTTTTCTTTTTGATTTATGTTGTTCCCTGACTCTTTTATATAGTAAAGAAGCATATACTTTTCTAATACTTGTCTTTTCCCTTTTCAGGCACTATTGTTGAAGGAGGGTGCCATTCGAATGCTAACTAGAGTGCTCGATAGTTGTTTAGGTGCCACTGATACAGATGAAATACAGATCCTAGCTGGTAGAAGTTCAGCTAAATCTGGATTTTCTTTGCTTAGTTGGTGCCTCCCTGTATTCAAGTCCTTCTCACTGATGTTTATTTCTCAACCAAGTCTATGCAATGATTTGTGAGTAGATAATATGTACATATATCGTCATGGTGTATTTATTTCATACGATACAGATTAGCCATAAATCTGCTAAAATACCTCATTGGATTAACAGGCACAAGTTCGCAAATGTGGGTACTGAAGAATCTATCATGATTTTAAAATATCTCCTCAGGTTTTGTCAGGTAACTTGCTTCTTCTGATGTTGTGATTGCTGTTCAATATGCATTAGTTAATGTTGATTAATCCAACTGAGAATTTACTTTGGTACATATGAAATGCACTTGAGCATGAAGGTGCTAATTACCTTCCTTCATGTAGTTCATTGATCCACTGGGTTTATAATGTGTCTAATGGAAAAAAGCAATGTGCTCGAGCGCAGTAACATTTTTGCACTATGTTTCCTTTTTTGGTTGAAGACATTCCGGAAAATTGAGCATTGCATATGACTTTAGTTTTTCGGGTACTTGCTTGTTTGATGAGCCTTATTGGAATTATTATTGTGAGAAGTGAATAGAATAACTTTAGAATATAACTTTTATCTAGAGGAGGTAAAAAATTTGAAACTTCTTATATGCTTGGTTTATGCTGATTGTAGCCTTGTTTACCAGGTTCTTTCAGCCGGAAAGGAATTACTTGCATGCCTTACTGCTTTCAAAGAACTAGGTTCTTGTAATGAGGGTCAAAGTGCTTTAGCGGCTGCTTTTTATGGTCCTCACTATATTGTTGAGGATCATGAAGCATATAAAGGACATGAAAAGGATGGAAATTGCAATAGTGGTCTTCCTAATGAATCTGAATGGAGAAAGTGCCCTCCCTTGTTATGTTGCTGTAAAAACTTGTTAAGATCAGCTGATTCTAACAATGGTTTATCAAGTTATGCAATTGATGCTGTCAATGCACTGTGCATGGGATCTTTTTGGTTCTGCCTTGACGGGGAAAGGTGATTTCTCTTACCTTACTGGTTATTTTATTCATTTAGCTAAGAGTCATACTTTTGTTGTTGACTTGTTATATCTTTAGATTACCATTGTCATTATTGTGTACGTATCACCGACATTTAATCGTCTTGTACCATAAAACTTTCTACTTTTTTCTTATGCTTGTTTGTTTATACAGTATTCGAATATTAGTTGCAATTTATTGGACAGTTTCATATACTTCCAGACTAAACAGCAATAAAAGACAATTTCCCTTAGGGATACTAGTTATAGTTGCTCACTGATGCTAAGATAATGTGTGTTAGTGGGCATTTTCACACTTAATTGAGATAACATTATTTGGGCATTGAAAGAATATGCTAGACAACACTATCGCTCAATTTGCATTGTTTTGTATTGTTATATATATATATATATATATATATAATATATTAGATGAATGATGAGCAAGACAAGTTGGCTAAAATTGTCTTTGGGTGTAAGTGTCGATGGGCTTTGTTGCAATAAATATATTTTGTTGATTGATTACTTAAATACCGTTTTAAATATACTCGGCAAAAATGGATTTTACCAATTATTATTAATTTATTATTCAAGTAGACAGTTGATCTCAAATTTTTTGCAAGTTTTTTTTTTTGTAACTATGCTCTATATAAGAAAGAACTTAACAATAGATCTTGGGAGTTGTTATTTGTACTTCCATTACTTCGATCTATACCCATATTCATGAAATGTGCAAAGGGAGTGTATATTGACATCATTATATTGTTTATAGTAATTTCCTAGATTTAATATGAATATGAATATGAATATACTGTCATCATATGTATCTATACTATAGGGATCCCTTTAAGAGGATGCTCTATAAAAGAGTGAGCAAGTGTGACACATCTTTATAGTGTGTTGATAAAGTTAAAGTATCATACATAAAAAACTCATGTTCTTTTCACTGTATGGCAACATGATATTCATTAATCAGTAGTATAACACTTAAAGTCTGGATTAATTGATTGGGTCCTAGGATCACCCTTCTATGCCAGAAGGTTACTATTGTAATTACATGGAATTTTGATTTGCCCATAGGCTCTCTCTGTTCCACATGGGCCTTGGAGAGTTGGAGATATTCACTTTCATTTCTTTTGCTCCATGTCTGCAGTTTTTCCTAGTATTGTGTATGATGCTTTATTTATGTCAGCAGCTAGACTTATGGTTTGCTCTTATTAGATTGAATCCAGACAGGGTCATTGCAGTGAAATTCCTTTTTGGCCTTCCTGATGATATAACCTCAACAAATGGTGTTGCAGAAGAAAACTTGAACTACATTCATGAACTAATCTGTGTGTTGAAGACAATAGCTGATGACCATATTGCCGATTCTGATATTCAGATCCCCTTGTATCAGGTATAGCTGATTTTGATTTATATAACAGAATTCTGAGAAGCTTCAAAATTTGTTCGCCTAATATGATTGTGTTTGACATCTTTAATATCAATATACAGGTTTTAGAATCCGCAAAGTCATTAATGCTGTTGTTGCAGAAGCCGAGTTCTTTGTTGAAGATGGATGATATCTTTTCTAATGATAGTGTTCCTGTACTACCAAATGTTTTAGTATCTTCAAAGATCCATCTAATCTCAGATGGTGGTGCTGAAATGACTGGTGATTATCTTTATCAAGGAGCACTTGGAGATCAGTTTCAGTGGGAGTGTCCTGAAACATTGCCAGATAGATTGTCACAATCAAATCTCTCTGGTAAGAGGAAAATGTCGTCACTTGATGGCCCAAATAGGCGTGCCAGGGGAGAAAATTCTGTGGCTGAGATTACAACTCAAAATGCATTTGTGCGAGGTTTGGGCTCTACTACTGCCTCCTCTGGTCCTACTCGCAGGGATACCTTTCGGCAGCGGAAACCAAATACTAGTAGGCCTCCTTCCATGCATGTTGACGACTATGTTGCAAGAGAAAGAAATGATGGTGTTTCTAATTCCAATGTAATAGCAGTCCAGCGAGTTGGATCGTCTGGTGGGAGACCTCCTTCAATTCACGTGGATGAATTTATGGCCAGGCAAAGGGAACGCCAGAATCCATTGTCAACGGTAGTTGGGGACGCAACGATACAGGTGAAGAGTGCAACACCTGTAAATGACTCAGCTATGGAGAAGTTCAACAAACCTAAACAATTGAAAGCAGATCCCGATGATGATCTTCAGGGAATTGACATAGTATTTGATGGTGAGGAGTCTGAACCTGATGACAAATTGCCCTTTCCTCAGCCAGATGATAATCTGCAGCAGCCTGCTCCTGTGGTTGTTGAGCAAAGCTCTCCACACTCGATTGTTGAAGAGACGGAGAGTGATATTCATTCGACACCATTAACATCTAATATGGATGAGAACACACAAAGTGAATTTTCTTCCAGGATGTCAGGTTCACGTCCTGAAATGCCTTTGACTCGAGAACCTAGTGTTTCTTCGGACAAGAAGTATTTTGAGCATTCTGATGAGTCGAAAAATCCTACACTAGTTAAGGCTTCTAGTGGGTTTGAATCTGCAGCAGCAGCAAATAGTCCTAGATTCACTGTGTTTGGCTATAACAATTCATCGGGATCATCTGCACAGTTGCCAGTTGATTCAAGAATGAATCCACAGAATTTCTTTCCAAAGAACAGTTCACAACATGTTGGTAATGTGCCTATAGCTACAGGTTCTCCAGGATTTTATGACCCGAGGTTTCTTCCAAATCAACCTCCTTTACCTCCAATGCCGCCTCCCTCAACAGTGGCAGCTTTGATAACTCAGACTTCTGATTCAGTTCCAAGTCAATCATCTCCATTTGTGAACTCTATGAATGAGGGACAGCAGCCCTCCACAGCGTACCAGGTAAATTCTGTAGGCATGTTCTTTGAATTTCAAATTCAGCTCTCTTTCTGGTTTATCTGCACTGCATATATTAATGTCTTGATTGCTTTTGGCAGATTCGTTCAGATTATCCTTCTGCATTCAATAATGGTTCTACATCCAGAAGTTCCATCTCTTCTCCTAGTGGGGGTGCCAGGCCCCCTCCACCGCTCCCTCCTACACCACCTCCTTTTTCATCTAGTCCATATAATATGACACCCAACAGAACTTCTATTGCCCAGTCTACAGTATATAACCAGACAAGTGTTGGAACAACTGAACTTCCTCAGGGCTCTACTGCACCTTCTGGGGCGAGAGTAAATGCCTATTCACCACCTGCCCTAGTGCCTCATATGGTTTTCAGTAGGCCAGGTTCTAATTCTATGACTATCTATGGACACGTCCCAACTCAGCTGCAAGGTGACAACCCTAATATGGTGCAGAATCTCTCTGCCCCCCAGTCTTCGATGCAGTCTATTCATACTGGTGGTCAATTGCAGCCACTGCAGCCCCCACAGCTTCCGCGTCCTCCACAACCACCCCAACATCTTAGGCCACCTATACAAGCTTCACAACATTTGGAACAGGGCTCCTTGCAGAGCCCAGTTCCAATGCATTCACTGCAAATGCTGCAACAGCCAATGGTTTCACCTATGCAGGCCTATTATCAATCCCAGCAACAAGAGTTTGCTCATATACAGCAGCAAGTTGACCATTCTCAACCACAAGTTTTGCCTCAATTAGGGGATGCTACATCCCAACAGCAACAAGATCCAGGAATGTCATTACAGGAATATTTCAAGTCCCCAGAAGCTATTCAGGTATTTTTTGCATTATCCAATTGGAAATTAGTGGAGGCACAGAACAATCTATTGCAGACTGAAAGTCCTTTTTATGGGCTTTGGGCTTTGTCTTCAGTTTTAAGCGATGTTGGCAAAACCTTCATTTTGGAGTTTATTTGAATAGATCATTCAAGAAAACTTTTTATGCAAATATCTTTTTGGGGAAGGTTCAGGCATTCAGCTTTTGAACTGTTGAACTATCAACTGAAAATTTTCAGTGTTTGACCAATCTGATTTTGGTCCATTCTAATTATTTTTTCCTTTCATATGGCAGTCTCTATTGGGTGACCGAGAAAAACTTTGTCAAGTTTTGGAGCAGCATCCAAAGTTAATGCAGATGCTTCAGGTATTTTCTTTTGGCCTTTTTAGCATCCAAACTTTCATTTGTGTTTTATGGTTTTAGATTTTTAGTGTGGAAAAAAGAGCTTAGGGTTTTGATGACCATTTGGATGAAATGATTTAAAAGAAAGGAATTGGATTTGCCAACAATAATGAAAATTGAGATGAAATAAGTATAGAATTATTAAATGGGATTTGAAAACTAAATAGAGTGAGTAATTAAAGTCACTCCTCCCATGTGGTTCGTTGTGCTTTCATGGGAAATTCTAATTTTATTTAGAAGTACTGTGGTGCTTTGTTGGCCTTTGCATATCTTTCCTAGTATCCTTTGTCCTTTATTCTCTAATATAATGTTGCTGGGATAACGGTATCTTGTGGATCTGGGCTCCTCTCAATTCCCATATAGAATGGAGTGAGCTGTTCCATATCTTCTGTATTCTGTCTTCTATATTCTCTAATACAATGTTGCTGGGATAATGGTATCTTTCTTTCTGGATTTGGGCTCCTCTCCATTCCCGTGCAGAATGGAGAGCTGTTCCATATCTTTAATCTCATTTTGCTATTGGCTGGGAACATTCCAGATTCAAGAACTTTCCTTTTTGCAAGTTAGAAACATGCAATGTAAGAATATTTTGGATACTATGCTGTCCCGATTCCTGACCCTCTAGTTTTGGTTGGTTGTCGTTGTTTAACAGGAGAAGTTGGGCGCTCAGCTATAGCAGAATGGCATGGAACCAATGGACTCAATTTTCCCGATGCCTACGTTTGCAGGAGTTCGTTTGATCAATCATTAGAATTTTAGTCTCTTGAAATTTTGTTCATCATGTACTGTAAATGTGTAATGTACTGTAAATGTGTTTTGTGTACATTATATTATATTTTTCCATCTACCATTTTGTAGCCTTGTAATATAATTTCTGGCTTGCTCCAGCTTATTAGCTGCAAATGTCTGATCTTTAGGGCGTTGGTGTATGTATGCTAAGATAATATGGCCTTCACTCAAAGCTAGAAGGTGAAAAATTGTATAATTGTAGATTAATATGTATCTGCATGTGAATGAGTGATTGCTGTAATATGTTTCTGCATCTCAAAACAAATTACCAGGTTAAAAGGTCTCTTTGTGCCTTCTATACTGGCTACAATCTTGCCTGCGAATCCCACCATCTCAATTCAAGAAAAACGTTTCTGGTTTGTCCTCCAAGCGCCTCTTACTTCCATCATCCTAATACAACTGAAAGTCCAATTATCTTGATTCCATTTGCTAAAAATGTTCTCCCAGTTTTATCCATCTTGAAGATAAACAACGCCGCATCTTGGATACAGTTGGTAGACTTAGAACCTTGATCGGTGTAATGATTAACAATCGTAAACATGGACTGAGAGTCTATCAAGATGGCAGATGCATCCATGAGAGGAGAAATTAATGAAGATAAATTTGAGAAGCGTTTGACAACGTAACTTTGATGGGTTGAGTTCTCATTACTAGGTTTCACCTTTGGATTCCAAAACTTGATGAATCTAATAAATCAGGGGGATTATAAAGGACCCAAATTGAATCTAAGAGATTCAATTCAAATTCCAATTTCAAAATCGAAGCATCAGTTGGGAAATTACTCAAAGATACGATAAAATTAGACTCATTTTGCCCGGGAGTTATTCCACTTGCAGGTATAATTGATGAGTAAGAGGCAAAGAGATGAACACACTTCAGAGCTCAGGTTGTCTTTTCTGAAAAGCATAAGAGCAAAATGCACTCCTGAACCAAAAACAATTGCTATGATTTGCCATCTAAATTGGTACTGTCAATTTACTATTCATCTAAAATTGGCAATTGTCTCTAGTTTATACAACGCACTAATAAAGGCAATTTGCCTGCCAATCCACTATTACACTTCAAAAATTAATTAATAATTCAAAATAATTATATACATAATTTGATTAATTAATTAATAATGAGATTAATCATACAACACTAATTTTTTTTTTTTAAAAAGATTTAATTTTTTTTTGAGCAAATCAAATTCTATATAAGCATTGTGCATTGTACTGCTCAAATTCTGTAGAAAAAATTGAACCTCGTTCATTCGATTGGTGCTGCTCATTATACCATTACGAGATATCATTTGTGCATTGTGCCTAGAGCTGTCACTTGGTCGGTTCGAATCGGTTATAGGAATTAGCAACTTCAAAATCAAAGCTTTTGGTTTCAAAATTGAGCTACCAATTACCAACCAAAATTTTCGGTTTTTAATTATATATACCAATCAGTATTTCGGTTTTCAGTATTACCAACTTTAGAACAACTAATTCTTTGTAATATAAAGTAGAATGAACAATACTAGATATCTCAATATTATAGTCGTAAACTTTGTATTCATCTACTTATTATAGATTTCTTTTGTACATATGACATCAAGTTTTAGCCATTAGCAATTAAACTAGGTTATTTAACTATCTTTGACCAGGTTATTTAAAATGCATGTACTATTAATGTAGTATACGTAGTAATATTCATACTATTATCAAAAAAAAATTATGTTTATTTCTTAATATACATGTATGTGTCTTGAAAACTATAGTTTATAAAGTTAATATTTAGATAATCAGTAGATCCATTATTCACATACAATTAGTTGTAGGGTTTAAGAAATTCAGTCTCTTCGTAGAGCATGCCAATTTTGGACATACCAAACCTAAAATATCGGTTGGTATTCGATCAGTTTGGTAATTATCATACCAAGTGGCAACCCTAATTGTGCCCATTTTTGAGAATTTTGAGCATAATCAACAAGAACTTTTTCCTATAACTTTGAGGAGGTTATATGTTTTTCGCTGATCGGGCTGCACACGGTCATACTCGCTCATAAATTGCACAATTGAATTAACTGGTCAATTTGCCAATTGGAACTGAATCTCTCATAGTTGGATGATAATTGAAAGAAATGATCTGAAGAATAAATTGATGGATGAAGAAGATGGAGAGGTAGAATTTTTAAAAATTTTGGTGTGAGAAATTAAGGTGAGGGAATGGGTATTTATAGAATTTTTGAAAATAAATTTAAGATTTTTTTACCTTCCAAATTAATTTTTAGGGTGAAAAATTATCATTGTCATTTAATTCCAGCCGTTGGATTGTTAGATCCAACAGTTGAAATTAAATAACAATTGCATAAAAATTTCCTCCAGACAAAAAAAAGAAAAAATGCATGTTGGCAATAGACCCATGTGCTTGTGGAGCCCACCACCAATGATCTGGTGATTCAATGACCAACAATGAATTAGCCATTTGCCTGGGCAGGTGGTCCCCATGAATTGCCTTAGAGCAAGTTCACCCGTTGAGTCACCAGGATTCACTGTTTTTTAGTGTTCATTTCTACTCTGTGAGTCACAAACACAGTTTTCAATAAGACTTGGATCACCAGGTCAGTTTGCAGGTCACCAGGGTGACCCAGAAAGTGACCCAGGGTGACATATGGCAACCCAGGTGTAGATACCTCTACTAGCAAGGCTAGTTTGCTACCTCACCAAGCATAAACAACACCCTCATGGGATCCAACCGCTACTTGCATCTTGTAGCCCTATGTTCAAGGTGCGCTACGGTATCCGGAAGTCGCAAATCCGTCGCCGGGAAGCCACCTTTCCGGCCTTGCCAACATGCCCTCACAAATAGGCTTTCTAGACTAGAAATGGTGGTTGCTTGTGTGAACCCCGGAAAAATATGTCAAGCCTAGCGGAAATCGTACGAGAAATTATTCAACGATCCCAATAAATGTCAAGATGCTCGAGGAAATTTTCAGAAATTTTCATAAAGTGAAAACCTCAATTTGAGGGTTGGATGAAAAAGTACACGACACCACGAGTTCGTGAAAATTTTTAGGGAATTTTTCGGATACCCAAAGTATTTATAATAAATTTCTGAAGTTTGGAAATTATGGAAATCCATTTAAATAAAAAGAATTTCCGCGGTGCAATCCTAGCCGTTGATCTCACCACCGTTTCATCCCAGCCATCCACCGCTTCCCCCTCTTGATCCTAGCCCTTGATTACAATTCAGGTTGAGATATTTATAATCCTGGATCAGATCAAGGATGGGGATTAGTTCAGAAAACACGAGAGAGAGAGAGAGAGAGAGAGAGAGAGAGAGAGAGAGAGAGAGATAGATAGAGGAGGGTGCTCTGACCCGAGACGCAGCACGGCCCGAGAGAGAAACCTGACCAGAACTTCCACGTCCGGCCACCCCCCGACGGTGCAAGGCCACCAATAGCTTCGTCTCGGCGTCGCCTACTTTCCTGCATTCTCAGATCGTCCATGCATCGACGATGAACGGAGAAGCAACGACTGGAAGCTCCGAAACTTCTCCGGGAATCTCTGCAACTTCCGGCGACTTCGGCCACCGTTTGGGCCGTCTGTGGTATGAAACTTCCTCTCCTCGTCATACGCTACAGCCCAGCCTACTTAGTTTTTCAATTTGATCGAGTTTTGACTATTGTGTTTCTGGGTTCCTCTCGGTTTCGACGCTGTTACCGATGCCGGCGACTTCCCCGGCACTTCCTGGCTTGATCTCTGGTTCGACTACACCTATAGGCGAGGGCTGACCTTGATTGAGGATAAAGTCTGGGAATTTCAGGTTGGTGGTTGTCAGTTTGTGCTTCATCACCAAACGAGCTTCGTCAAGTTTCCGAAAAACGTTTAAGATCAAAACAAGGTGAGTCGAGTTGCTTTCGGCTTTGGTGAATTATGATTCTCGTTACGATGTTGATGGGTTATTGTCTTGGTGGAGTTGTAAATTCAGAAACTTGGAATTTTGGACATTGAGGCTTGGATTGCCAGTTCAACATCGAGTTCTTGGAAGGCTGCTACAAGGGAGTTAAGGTTAACCTTGCAGATTGTAGTACTGAAGGTAAATTCGAGTTTCTAGATGGAAATGTTTATGTTTGGCTTGGTACGGTGATGTTGATGTCTCTGTGTGAATCTGTCATGTTGTCTTACTCTAGGTGTTTGGAGCTTGTGAATGAGTTGTTGATTCTGTGTTGGTATTGCAATTGTGGATTAAGTTTTGTTGTGATTAATGAAATGGCTGTGAAGAGTGAGATTGGTCAAATGTGATCTTGGGTGTCCCACACCTTAATTGAGAATGGAATAAGGTTGGTTGGGTGTCCATAGTAATTCCGATTACTATGTGACGAAATTGCTAAGGATACTCGAATTTATTTGTTCATGAAGTTGGGAATTTGTTATAACATTGGTTTGCATAAGCATTTTGTAAAAATGATAGTGAGTAAAGAAAAGAAATGTGTATATATTGGGTGGCCTTGATAAAATTTGGATGCACCTAATATATATGGTCGATATAGTGATTTAAGTAAAATGTTCGGTAATTTGGGTCAATTATCGAACCTATTACGATTGGTCAAACAATTGTCAAAATGGTCGATCCTGGTCAAATCAGGAAAGGTTGGTCAACTCCTGGTCAAACCAGGAAAAGTTGTCGAGATTTCATAAAATTGTTCAAAAGATATTAACTATCGAAATGTCAGAATTTAGGACTCCAATTACCTGAGGAACGGAAGGTTCGCGACTCTCGGACTACGTGAAAGTAAGCATCGGAATCCAGGTAGGGATTCAGGACTCTCCTCGGTTAGTGATTTTCTTATATTGTTATTAAATGATGCATGTTAGTTGGTATGGTTTGGTTAAGTTCAAATGCAATGCATACTAACCAAACCATGTGAGAAATGGGATGGCTTGAGAGCGAAGGGTGGCTCTGACTTCCTTGGGTTCGATCCCCAAAAATTCCGGAGGGTTAGTTACGCCGGTCGTCCGGGTATTCCGATCTTAATAACGAGCCCGGTACGTGTGTGTAGCTAGGTAGTGGACGCTCTCGCTATGCTTACCTGGTGATAAATTAATTTGAGGTAAGGTCGTGTAGTGGGTCTATGGGACCGGCCATCAGGTAATATTTGGATTTGGCGCCGTATTTATTTAAGCCTCATGCATCTGTTTTCAAGTTGAAAAACATTAAAGTTTGTCGTTCCTTTTAAATATTTGGTTTAAATATGTTTTCATACTGGGCAGCCCAAATATTTGTTTATTGGTTTTGAGTCTATTTGAGGTAGAGTTCCTGTTGAGCAGCGAGGACGAAAGCTCACCCCCTACAACAGTATGGATGCAGGTATTGTGCACTGGTGACGGGACAATAGCGGAAGGAGCTGGGTGTGCGGAAACAAGTTCGGAAAATCATCGTTTGTACCTTATTCTAAATTCTATTTCTCGCACTCCGTGTTTCGGAACTTGTGGTTATTTAGCATCGTGTCAAATTTAGTTGAATTCTCTTTCATTGAAATTCATACCTCGTGTGATCCTTATCCAAGTACTGGATGAGTGAAATAAATTTTAGCAACTCAATTATTTTCACCTCAAAAATATCTGTAGCTTCCGCTGTGTTTCTACGAAAAGTTTTCAGACAAAATGCCTAGCGGTTCTCTAGAATATAAATCGAGCGTTCGGTTTATGTTTTAGAGGCTCGCGGCACTGTGACGTGCTTAAGCTGGTGAGGTGCAGCTTGGGGCGTTACAGCTTGTCCCACATCGAAAACAATGTAAATGAGAAGCATTTCTTCACCTATAAAAGGAATGCCTCCTCCCACTTAAACACAATCCCATTACATCTCTTGTAATCTTGTTAGGCCGCAAGGCTCGACACACTAGTACACATTCAAGTGGACGTAGTTTCCCGCTAAGACGGGAGACGAACCACTATACATCTCATGTCACTCTCTCTCTCTCTCTAAAGCTAACTAGAGATCCCACAGATCACTAACGTTAACACCAGGGCACAAAATACACTGTGCCAGTGACCTAGAGAGTGAAAATACACATAAAAAGCAGTGAATAATAGGTGACCTGGTGACCCACATGTGAACTTGCTCTTAGAGCATCTTTAGCAGACTCTATTTTGACTCCTTAGCTATTTTAGAGAGCATGTTTAGCTTTTTATATATTTTAACAGCTGCACCAGACTCCTAATTGGCTCTCCATTATAACTTTTAGCTATCTCACTCCTAAATATAGAGAGCGAGATGAGGTTTTCTATAATTTATAAGATTCATTTTGAGTTTTTTTATGTAATTTTTAAGAGCTTTTTACCATTAACTACAATGGGCTATAGTTTCTTCCCACAAGCAAGATTTATAATTTGTAGCCCATGCGGTCATAGCACAATCACAGCCCATTTGTACAAAAATAAAAGGGCACAACAAATTCTAATTAATTACGACAGTTGCCACAACCTTCATTTCAGTTTTATCCAAAACCAAACTCGTCAATGCCATATCTCCCCAAAATCAAAACCTCTCTTCCATTTCAGCAGTGAAGCAATAAACATGGCTCAGGCGACGAACCAACAAAGCGAGGCTCCGACGATGAAGCAACAAAGCGAGGCTTCCACGGCCAAGCAACAAAGCAAGGCTCCGACGACAAAGCAACAAAATGAGGCTCCGGCGGCAAAGCTACAAAACGAGGCTCCGGTGAAGCCACGCCTTGAAGGTCAATAGCCTATTGAGGGTAAGTAGCTTAGATTAATGCCTTAAAGATCATTTACCTAAGAAAAGATCATTTACCTAAGAAATTTCTAGTTACTGAGGGTCAGTAGCTATAGTCTCTGATTTTTGTGCTTTTTTTGGTTTAATTTTGTAGATCTCTTGTATGAGGATTACTGGAGCGAGCTCAAGTTCACCATCACTACCTACAGTCCCACAGGAATGGTTAGTTCTTTATCTCTTCTGCCCTGCGATCTGTAGAAAGTTAGGGTTTCAAATCTCAGTTGATTATTTTATCTCATATGCTAATCCTTGTTATTTATTGTCATATTCTGGTCTTGGACTGCATTTATCATCTATTTATTTAGTGAAAATTGAAGTACCGAGTGTATTTTTTGCTGTAGTGATGCATATATTGAACTGAATTATCCTTGGTTACTTCAACATAATGAAAACCATATTTTCAGTGATATAGCTCGAATCCCATTGTGAATTGGTTCGATTCTAAGCTTCCTCTACTAATTTTCCTTTGTAGATCATCTATCTATGGAAAAAAGTCAACTTATTATTGGTTTACTAATCTTACTGAGGGTCAATATCCTATTATGGGTCAATAGAACCTAATCACAAAGCCCAATTATCTATAAGATTAGTTTGAAAGAGTGAATGGTATAGGCTTGAGTGGAATAATTAATGTAATGTAATTGAGTGAATGCTGCATTCACTGTGTTTTATGCAATCGTAGTAGTAATTTTTTGTAAGGCAAGTTGAGTTTCCTTTTTAAAATCTGAATTGATGCTAAGGCATGCCTCAGTTTGTGAGTTTAGCTAGTGCAATATGATATAGTCATCTTATCAATTCTTTTGATGTGTTTCTATAGCTTCAGAATCTCATTAAAGCTGTTGATTTATAGCATATATATATATATATATATATATATATATATTTCATTGCTTTGAAAATGTGGGATGCATTATATGATTTCCTTATAGTTCTATTATTTTGTACCGCATGATAGTGTAAATACATTATCAATAAATTTTTGAGGATCAGTAGCCTATTAGGGGTCAGTAGCTTTAGTTTGGATGCTTTGCTTTACTTTGTGTTCACGCCTTCTTAGCTTTGCTTGCTTTGGGTGAAGTATGTGTGCAACTTTACTTGACTACTGCTATGTTCTGTTCGTATTTTAAGAAAAAGATCTCATCTTTTTTGAAATTTGAACATCTCTAGTAAGAATTTCATTTTTGAGTAGTGAGCCTGTGTTCCTTGTTAGTCCTCTATGTTTGTTGCAAGCTGTGTGATTAGTTTGTGATTGTTATTCTTGAGAATGTGTTTCTTTTGGTTTAAATTTGTCCATCATGTTCTATCACAACATAATTAGGATCAGATACATGGATAATGAGAAAGCTACTGAAGGTCAGTATTTAATGATTAAGCTACTGAGGTCAATATTTGTTCATAATGATGTTCTATTGAGGGTCAATACTCATATATTCGCATATCATATATACAGATTAATCGCAACGGCAAAGAGGAAGGGGAAAGGACTTGTTGAAGAAGCAACAAGTACTCAAACGAAAGACAAAAGAGAAAAGTTGTTGCAATTACAGAAGAGGATACAACAATTGAATGGAAGAAGATAAGACCACATGCAGAGACCCAATTACATACAATAGAAATGCAATTTGCATGCATTCTGGGCTACCATAGACATCTACAGAATAACAATTGGAAAGAAGATATAGGGAAAGCTAAAGAAAATGTTGTTTTGAGGATTATACGTTCAGCTCTATTAGTTGAGTGTTTAAAGTTATATGACTTTAGGTTGACTATTGTTGATCATGATCAAATTTTGAGCTTGTATATCCCATTTTTGTATTTATTTCTAATATCAGTTTTTTCAGCTCAAGTTGGAAACACTTAAATAATGATGATCAATCTTTATTTCATGTCATAATGGGTGGGAAGAGATTAATTTATGGGATAGAGAAAACTGGGCTTATATGTAGATGCAGAATCACTTATTAGCCAACAAATTAAACTCTAGAGAGAAACAATACAATCAAAGAAAAGAACAAAGATAAGAATTAAGTATCCTTCAGAATGATATTGAAGGTTAGTAGCGTTAAATCACACTAACTGTCCAAAACTCTTTAAATTTATAGAAAACTTTGTAAAGGTCAATTTGGTAATTTACTCGTTAACATAAATCAATTCAAAAATGAAAGGAAATTGCCGCATGGGCTTGGCCTTTGTGCATGGGTAAGCTACAGTACCGCAAGGAATATGAAAAAAAACAGGTCTGCTAGTGGTAAAATCTGGGTTGAAATTGTACCTAGTGGTAATTTGCTAAATTTTTAAATACATTTAAACTATTTAACCTCCCTTTAAAAAATAATATAAATTCAAAACTAGCTATAATAGAGAGCATTGATACAGACGTATTTCTAAAGTGGCTAGCTAAAATGACTTTTTAGCTACTTTGGCTAAAATTTGACTAAAAAATGGTTAGCATTGCTAAAGATGCTCTTATTGATTTGTTGCTGCTGCATCCATCAATTTCTGCCTCTTTTCCAATTGGTTGGTCAATCAGTACACCAGTGCATTTGCTATAATTGCCAATTTGCTATCCGAGGTTTCACCTTAGTATCAAGTTGCTACCCTACGTTTTCAAGATTATTGTAGACAATTTGCTACGCTATGTTTTATTTTAGTCAATTTGCTATCGTTCCGTCAAATTTGCTACGGTAGGCTTTCAAGATTATTCAATCTGCTTTCCTAAATTTTCAAAATTAGTCATCTGGTAACCTAGATTTTCAAAACTAATCAATGTTTGGATGAAGGAATAGATGAATTAATATGACATAAGGGTAGTAAATTGGCTAGAAATAATTGAACATTTTATTGTATTAAATAAATAAAATCAAGTGTTAAGTCAAACCACGTCAGATTGCCACGTGGTTTGAAAGGAGTACATAAAAATTTCTTGTCTAAGTTTGGTTAGGGGTTGGGCCTATTCGGCTCATGATTCCATTTAAAGTCAAGACCCTGTAACTGTAATTCAGGATAGGAATGTGTGTCATTGTGTTGAGACCGCAGCCAATCATTCCAATGCGTTGTAGGTGTTTTGATTATGAGTTTTTGATTACTACTAAAAATTACTTCTTCTAAAGAAAAAATATTATCAAAATATTATTTTTTAACATGCAGCCGAGTAAATAAGGTTTACAACCAATAAATGCTAAGATAAAAAATTTAGTGTCCACTAGATAATTGAGAAGAACTTGATTTTATTGATAAATGATAATATACAAGATAGAAACCCTAAAGCACTAACAAAAGGCCAGATTAAATAACCCACGGGTCAAAAATAAATAAATAACCCAATTAAATAAAAAAAAATATGAAAATAAACTGAAACATTAAAATCCTGATTTGAGGACTTAGACGACATCTTATGTCAGAAAAAGCCCATAGGAGATTGACTTGTCTCACTGTTCTCTTAAAAATGTATTAATAGTCAAGCGGAGGTCTGAGCCTAAACTTGCACAGTGCTAATTTTCCCTTTCTTGCGATAATCCATTTGCTCTTTAATCAGCTCCATTTCTACATAAGATATTTAAGACAGTGAATACTAATTCTGTAATAGTTCACTTGTCATTTTTCTTGTGAGTACAAAAAACATGAATTGATATTAGGAGTTGACATTTGGTGTCGCATTTTGTCAATTCACTTTGTTCTGGTATTGCTGTGGTGAACATATTGTTTTACTTATTTATTTCTCAATGTAAAATTGATATTGACAATATCAGTACAATGGGTAGGTCACAGGCCTCATTGGCTGTTGTTTAACATTTACAAGAGATATAGTAGTTGTATAGCAGTGGTATGGCTGAGCAATAGTCTAATCTCCAACCCCATAGACATTGTCTGATTGTCATATACATAATCCAAAGCACAATCAGGTGCAGCAGGGATACTGTGAATCAATAGATGCCAATATTTTTTTGAAAACTATATAATGCCCTATACTATATTTGCAAAAGTATGGGCAAAAGAGTAACAAACTTAGATATGAAATGGAGTTTATGAAATGATAGCATTGGCCGGTGAATATTCTATAAACTAGTGTCAACATATATAGGAAGGAATCTTTGTTTGTTATTCTAACTTCTCTTCTCTTTTTTGCAATGGTTTCCAAAGCTTGGCATGCAGTGTTTTAATTATGAGTGGTTGCTTCGTCAGTCACTTGACTACGTACAGTTGCTTCTATTAGTTTACTTTCCGATTGACATTCTCACAATTGTAATACATGATCGTCGTATATTCAAGAGAACTAATTAATATATATAATTCACAAGCTACCGATCCAAGAAGCCCATGATCCAAGAGATCCTCTCTATGTAGAAGTTGTATATATAACTATTTAAGCACCGACGAAAGAGACATTCCTACTTTAAGAAGTTCTAGACTCCAGAGCTACACATGCTCTGTGCATACAGTACGTTTCTCTTCTTTTTGGTTTATGAGCTCAATACCAAGATATCAGGATTAGAGTCCAGAGAACATTAGCAAAAGAGCATGCCTGGGTCTAGGTTTATATAGTTAAAAATGGGAGAGTTTTCAGTACGCCGACATACACTTACATCAATATAAATAGATGGTTGGATAACATAAACTATTTTTTTTTTTTTAATGTTGCCTATAAATATTAACGGTCGAGATTCACTGAATCTGCTGGTTCACTTGCACCACCGGTGCATAGAAGAATTTTCATAAAAACATATGGTAGGGATACTTGGAAAGTATTATATATATATATATATATATGTATGTATATATATAAAGGATACTTGGGAAGTGGATTCTTAATAAAAACTGTTTATCTGCTT
>LYNE01003593.1:14938-40125 GCA_001662545.1 Rosa x damascena | reverse complement strand
AAAAAAAAAAAAAAAAAAAAAAAAAAAAGAGGTAACATCAGACCGTCCAAATTGATCAGGGAAACAATCTGGACCGTGCATTTCATGACCGTTGGGGGTTCCAACGGTCACTAGGGGACAGCTTCGCAGGCGAGGGGCCCACGGCTGCAGACGGAAAGCAGTCTAAATTCTCTCTCCAGCGCGCGTTCCGCGCGTGCTGTCTCTTCCTTCTCCCTTTGGCGCGCGTTTCCTTCAGTTTCTTCGTTCCGCGAGTTGGTTTGGCATGTGGGCTGAGGCAGCAAGTGGGCTGGCCCCCATGCACAGTGATAAGTTCTGGTCTTGGAAAAGTCTCATATTTGAGACTACAAATGAGTCCAAGTCCTATATTTATAGGACCAGACCCCCTAAAAACAAAAGGTTGGAGATCCAAAGTCTCAAAATGGCCCAAAAATAGGTTTGGCACCCCAAGGTTGGAGTTGCCCTTAGTCCCTTAAGGAGCACATGTCAATTATGTCCGGCCCAATTCGCGCTGCCGTCGCGACCTGAGCGGGGCTGCTGAGTCGATGTCCTCACTTTAGTGATAGTGCGGACGTCCGTCTGTGATAGGGTCTGTATAAACATAGTATAAATATTTAGAGTTTTGTTTCCCTTCATAATTATTCGAGTAAATGAATTATAAATATCTTGTTCAAGTAAATCTCTATTTTGTGTTTTGCGCAAACTCTAAGTTACTTGACCTAGTGGTAATAGGGTTTAGAAGGATCTAGATATTCCTATTCAATGTATGATTACCTTTCCTTGTATGATTCGGATTATATGCATTGTAATCCTCTATATAAAGAGACCCATATTATCAATGAGAATACACAGCAATTTTCTCTCAATTCTGTTTATCTAAAACACGTTATTAGCACAAAGCCCTAACCTTGAAAACCCTAATTTCGTAACCTTCAAAATCCTGCAACCATCGCCCCACATATCGAAGCCCTAGTCCCAAGGAACTCAGAACCGGCCGAAAAACCCCTGAACCGGCCGTCGGAAAAATCGGACCGGCCCCTGCCTTGTGCCTGCCTTGAGCCTGCCCTCCGCGCATCTGCAAAGTTGTTGCTGAGAACTGCCGAGCCCTACTCACCCCTGTGCCTGCATCTGCCGAGATCTACCGACAGCTCATGCACGCTCCCTACTAAGTCCTGCCGACACTTGCCGACAGCCCTGCACGCATCTGCCGAGACCTTAGCACCCATGTGCCTGCCTCTGTCAACATCTGCTGAAAGCCCTGCATAGCCCCTGCCAACACCTACCGAGCACCTGCAGAGACCCCTGCCGAGACCTGTCGATAGCTGCCTAACCCGACCCCTACTAAGCACATGCCGAGCACCTGCCGACCCCTGCGGAGCACCTACCGAACATCTGCCTGCCAGCCTCGCACAGCCTCCTCACGTTCCTGCACAGCCCCTGCAGCAGCCCTGCCTAGCTCCGCCCACCACCGCCGGCCACTTTTCCGGCGACCTCCGGCAACCTTTTTCTTGCCACCTTAGTCAACTTTTCCGGTTAAGATTTCCTGCAACTTTTCAAGGAAAATTTTTCTAAAAGTTCCCGTTTTTGAAGTTTTTCATTCTTTTCTTCTTTTCTCGGGGACTTGCAACCTCCCTTCTTCTACCCCTCCTTTCTTCTTCATATGGGAGACAAATAGCAGAACTGTGGGGGTTCGTGCTCACTCCAACCTTGGAGCTTGTAGAGTCCTCCAAACTTGGAGTTTGTTGAGATAAAATGATCGACCACATACATCATTGTTTCGATCTAATCCAACCCCTCTTGGAATAGAATTTCTTGGAAGCGACTAAACTCGGAAATTCCCAATTTCTTGGAAGCGACTACTCTCAGAAATTTTTATTGTTTTCGTAGTAGCCTATTTCGCTCTGAAACTAACCCTACTTTCTTGTTGTTTTTCAGGATGAGTAACCTGAACAAGTTGAGCTTCGCTCCACTAGAGACAACAGGCGCAGGATACCATAAGTGGGTCTGTGACGTGCGCCAGCATCTTAAGGCTGATGGGATCCTGAGTACGATCTAAGAGCCAAGTCAGAACGTGATTACTCCTCAACAAGCTGCTGCTTTTGAAGCAAATAGTGCTACGAGAGAGGCGAATGAAGCTAAAGCCATCATTCTCATGACAAGGCACATGAATGACGCGTTCCAGAATGAGTACCTCAATGAGGAAGACCCAAGAAAACTGTGGGTAGAACTCGAGCATCGTTTTGGCAACTTCCATGACTCCCTGCTTCCAGACTTAGAAGTGAGATGGCACAGCCTTCGCTTCTGTGATTTCAAGTCTGTACTTGACTATAATTCGGAAGCACTTCGTATCAAGTCTTTAATGGAATTCTGTGGACAGAAAATCACTGATACGATGTTAATCGAGAAGACTCTCTCTACCTTCCCCCTCTCTGCATTGATGGTAGCCAAGAACTATCAGATTGATGTCAATGCTAGACGCATCATAAGATTTCATGAGCTTATTGGTGCTTATTGGTGCCATGAACATGGCTGAAAAGCACGATAACATACATGTGAAAAACTATAACTCTAGACCCGTGAGAGCCAAGTCAATTCCGAAGTCTAATTATAGTCGCGCCCCTAAGAAAGGTCGTAAGGAGCGAAACCTTAGATAGGGATAATTTTCGCACTAAAGAGGAAGGAAACCACCAAGATAAGCGTGCACGGAACCGTGGTGGTAAACGTGTGAAAAGAGAGAGAGGCCAAGCCTCCGATTATGGTGGTGACACCACCAAGGAAAGAAACCATCCTCAAAATGCTTCTAAAGCATCTCAATCAAGGGAACCTGAACATAAAGATGCTTGTCTTAGATAGGGACTACCTGGACATTGGGCAAGGACATGTAAAGCATCCCAAAATGTTGCAAACGCATACAAGATGTATCGTGAAGCAAGGGAGGCAAATTACATGGAACAAGAAGATCAAGATGGTGATCGATCTCGATCTAAGGGTGGAAGACTTCAAGGATCAAGACCCAGAAATTGGTGATTTTGATTAAGTCTTTTTATTTTCCAAGAGATGTAGGCAATTGCCATATTATTTTTGTAGTAGATGCCAGTGGTATTAGTTTCTCTTCAAAGTAGGCGTACTCAATGTATGTGTGTTGTCTAGGAAGGTTTTGAGATTAGTGGTACTTAAGAGAGCCTTGCTCTACCGACATCTCTCTACTCACTTGGTCACATTTGCGTTGGAATTACCAAAAGAAGTTAGACGACTATCATGGTTTTGCATTAGCTCGTTTTTGGATTAGATTTTCTTTAGTGAAAGAGACAATGATGTAATCTCGTTGGCTTATTAATAAAAGTTGAGTTCTTTTCTTTATGACTTCTTTTCAATTACAAGGTTTTCTTTTAGGAATGGATTCTAGAGAACTACAATGTCTTGCGGATAGTGCGACTACGCACACCATTCTATGCCATAAGCAATTATTCTTAGAGATGTTACCTACACATTCCTCTGTGACTACGATGGCTGGGCCATCAGGTTTAGTTCGAGGACACGGAATAGCCCAATTCCTATTGCCAAATGGCACCTTGATTAAAGTCGCAGAAGCTCTTTACGCTCCTAAGGCAAATCGAACCTTATTGAGCTTCAAAGATATTAGAGCCAATGAATTCCATGCAGAAACGCATACTGAGAATGGAAAAGAGTTCCTTTGCATTACCTCTAATGATTGCGGACGAAAGCGCATCTTAGAGAAGCTTACGTGTCAATCTAGTGGACTTTATGTAACTACAATTAGACCAATTGAATCCAATATTGTCATAAGAGAAGATCTCTTAGATTCTGATACATACTAGCTTTGGCATGACTGACTAGGACATCCTGGTCGTGATATGATGCTCCGTATACTAAAGACTTCACGCGAACATCCATTCTTCAGAGTGAGAAGAAGTAAGAATCGAAAATTGATTCCAGGACTTAGTAAGACAGTAGCCACTACATCATCTGGCGCTGCAGCTATCTTGGGACTCCAGAGGGCCGCCCAAGTCCCTTGTGACAACACCATAAATGGCTCTATCCATGGCCATGACGTCATGGATGATTCTCCCCATGGCCAAGGCGTCATGGATGCCACTTTCCATGGTTCCAACACCATGCTGGGTGATGTAGTCACACATTTTGCTTCTACGAGTGCTACAAACACTCAAGCCCAACCAAAATCCTCATTGATTTCTTCTAAGGCCCCTCGCTCATTCTGCAAAGCCTGTTTATTCGGGAAATTAGGACCGAGACCGTCCTACGCAAAGGATCCCAAAATATTCATTCCGTTCTTACAGAGAATCCAAGGGGATATCTGTGGACCAATTCAACCATCATGCAGACCTTTTAAATACTTTATGGTATTGGTTGATGCGTCGACATGCTAGTCACATATCGCGCTGTTGTCCACTGAAAATGCTGCTTATGCTAAACTCCTCGCCCAGATTATCCGTCTACAGGCTCACTACCCTAACCACCCTATTAATCAATTCGACTTGATAATGCTGGGGAGTTTACATCAAAAACATTCGATGACTATTGCATGTCGCTGGGGATTGATGTAGAGCATCGAGTTCCCCATGTTCATACCCAAAATGGTCTCGCAGAAGCCGCTATCAAACGACTACAAATGATAGCACAGACATTGGTTATGTGCACCAATCTCCCTGTTTCTGCTTGGGGATACGCAATATTGCATGCAGCGACGCTAATTCATCTACGACCCACTGCAACCCAATCTTACTCTGCGTTACAGCTAGTGACTGGGTACGAGCTTGATATCTCACACTTACGCATCTTTGGGTGTGCCATTTATGTGCCCATTATGCCGCCACAGCGTACTAAGATGGGTCCACAACGACGAATGGGTATCTATGTTGGCTATGAATCTTCAACTATCATCCGCTATCTTAAACCTTTGATAGGCTATCTCTTTACTGCTAGATTTGCTGATTGTCATTTTGATGAGACAGTCTTCCCATCGTTAGGGGGAGATAAGAACACAGATGTTCAACAGGAACGACAGGAATTATCATGGTCTGTCCCCACTATGTCTCATCTCGATCCCCGTACTGCATAGTCCGCACTTGAAGTGTGAAGAATAATATAGCTCCAGAAAGTAGCAGACACTCTGCCTGATGCGTTTTCTGATGTTGCCAAAGTGATGAGATCACACGTACCTGTTGCGAACGTGCCTGCTAGGATTAATGTCCTAAATAATGGACATAACGCCACTCCTGTGACACCAGGAGATGGCATGATTGCCAGAATGGCAATGATGTGGCATCTATGGCTGCAGGTCCCACTAGGAAGCATGGTAGACCAATTGGTTAGAAGGATTCTCGCCCTAGAAAGAGAGTGAATGAGGCACAAACAAATCCTTTGATCATCGATACTCAAAATTCGTCCCATGAGAATGTTCCGGATTATGGTTATGTCCAAGAGACATCATTGGGGGACGACTCAATGTCAGAATCTATCCCTGAGAACGTAGAAATCTCTGTGAATTACACTAGTGTACATGGGACGTGGGAAAGAAGCTCCATCATCATTGGTGATGTATTCGCATATTCAGTGGCGCGTGAGATTATTGAGACCGATGACATTGAACCACGCTCCGTTGATGAATGTCAACGTAGAGCCAATTGGAGTGGAAAGATGCGATCCAGGCAGAACTTGATTCTCTAGCAAAGAGAAAGGTATTCGGACCAGTTGTGCCAATACAGCCCAAGACCAAACCAGTTGGTCGCAAATGGGTATTCGTTAGAAAGCGTAATGAGAGGAATGAGATTGTACATTATAAAGCTCACTTTGTGGCGCAAGGCTTCTCACAACGCCCTGGAATCGACTACGAGGAGACTTATTCTCCCGTAATGGACGTCATAACGTTCCGCTACCTTGTCAGTTTGGTAGTTTCTTAAAAACTAAACATGCAGCTTATGGATGTGGTTACTGCGTATCTATATGGGGATCTAGATACAGAAATATACATGAAGGTTCCAAATGGACTTCAGTTACCCAAATCAAGTGGCTCTAAACCACGGAGGACGTTTGCGATTAGATTGAAACACTCACTATATGGATTGAAACAATCAGGTCGGATATGGTATAACCGTCTAAGTGACTACTTGATTGGTAAGGGATATGTCAACAATGAACTATGCCTATGTGTGTTCATAAAAAGGACAAGTTTCGGATTTGTAATAGTAACGATTTTTGTCGATGACATGAACATAATTGGCACCCTTAAAGAGTTGAGGGAAACCACTGAACACTTGAAATCTAAGTTTGAGATGAAAGATCTTGGGAAGACACGGTTTTGTCTCTGTTTGGAACTTGAGCACCGTGAAGATGGTATCCTGATTTATCAATCAGCTTATAACCAAAAGATGTTTAGGCGTTTCAACACTTACAAGATTCAGCTTTCAAGCACCCCAATGGTCGTCCGTAGTTTTGATCCAAAGAATGATCCATTTCGTCTAAAAGATGATGACGAAGAAGTGCTAGAGGCAGAAGTGCCATACCTAAGTGCAATAGGCTCATTATTGTACTTAGCACATGCACAAGACCGGACATATCATTCGCTGTGAACTTGTTAGCTAGATATAGCTCTGCGTCAACACGACGCCATTGGACTGGTGTTAAAGATATCTTTCGATACCTAAGTTGTACGATTGATATGGGCTTGTTTTATACCTACAGAGAGAAGATGGATTAGGACCCATCAAGTGCCAGAGAAGCCATAAATGGTGGACTACGTCCCTTCTCTCCATCCCAAAATGATATAAGTGTTTTGGAAGGTTTTGCTGATGCTAGGTACCTCTCTGACCCACACAAAGGTCACTCCCAAACTGGCTATGTATTCACAATGGGAAAGACAGCGATATCTTGGAGGTCTACAAACCAGACCTTAGTCGCTACCTCTTCGAATCATGTAGAGATTATTGCTCTGCACAAAGCATTTCGTGAATGTATATGGCTTCGATCCATCGTTATGCATGTTCGAAGCAATTGTGGTTTGAATTCTACCACAGATGAGCCTACTAGCATTTATGAGGATAATACAGCTTGCATTGAACAAATGAAGCAAGGCTACATCAAAGGCGACAACACCAAGCATATATCGCCCAAATTCTTCGACAATCAGCAACAACAGAAACTCCTCAAGATCAAGGTCAACCAAGTTTGATCTGAGGACAATGTGGCAGACTTGTTTACTAAGTCATTGCCCAAATCCACGTTCAAGAAACATGTGGCAAGAATTGGCTTGCCAAAATTATCCGAACTCCCATGATCGTAGTCATCAGGGAGAGACACAGACATCAGGGGAAGATGTCTACATGTTCGTCTCAAAGCGTGAAGGTTGTGTTGTGCTCTTTTTCCCCTTCGACCGAGATTATTTTTGTCCCACTGGGTTTTTGTTACTCGGCAAGGTTTTTAGCAAGGCAACGAGAGAAGCACCGCGTTTGGGCAACATAAGGGGGAGTGTTCAAGTAAATCTCTATTTTGTGTTTGGCCCAAACTCTAGGTTACTTGACCTATTGGTCCTAGGGTTCAAAAGGATCTAGATATTCCTATTCAATGTATGATTACCATTCCTTGTATGATTCGGATTCTATGCATTGTAATCCTCTATATAAAGAGGCCCTTATTATCAATGAGAATACACAGCAATTTTCTCTCAATTCCGTTTCTCTAAAACATATCTAAAGTTTTGTTGCCTATTCAATTAGTTTCTTGCTCATTCACTTAACTTTCATTAATAATGAATTTACGATAAATTTACTTGATTCATTATTGTTCACCTTTATTAGTACATACTAAAACAAACACACTTTGGTCATACTGAAAAAATTGTTCTTAGATTGTAGGTTAACTAAATTTTTTTTTTTAAAGATAAGAAAAAATTAATAGAAAAAACTGCAAGATATTTTTCCAGTTAACTTCTATTGAGTTTCTCCTTTCTCCACATGAGATTACTTTTTTTTTTTTTTAATAAAATTTTGTTTAACTTTTTCATTAGCCCCTTGACATGTGTTCAGCACATGTCACTTGTTTTTTGTTTTATTTTTTAAACTAAAAAAGTTACAGCAATTTATCTGCTGATTTTGGGGAAGCTTCTCTTTTTTATGGGAGATATTGCAGTTTTTTCAAATAAGATGATATAGTCTATTGAATATCTTGTCCTCGTATAGAAATAATTTTTTTATTAATATCTATATTATGTGAGGGCATATATGATAATTCAAAAATTTAACCATTCCCTCAAGAATTGTGAAGCTACGTTAGCTAAAAAGTTTTTTTTTTTTTTTTTAAAGACTAAAAAATTATTAGAAAAACTGCAAGATATTTTTCTAGTTAACTTCTATTGCCTAAGTTTCTCCTTTGAGTAGTGCTACACACCCCAAAAAACCATGCCAAATTGGAATCCCAAATGATGTCCCATTTGCCACCTCATGTCCAATTATTTCTAACATATATTTATATCAATTAATTTTGATTTACAAACTAATTGCTATATAATTATTTTTAAGAAATAATTGACAAAAATAATATTGTGAATCTGCGATCCCAGAATTGATCTACAATATCATTGATCTTCATATATCGCCATCACCATCGCCCTCGTCGCAGGTAAGGCTGTCAATGGGTCGTGTCGGGTTGGGTTCGTGTCGGATCAAAGTATTTGTCGTGTCGCAAGATACAAACCCAAACCCAAACCCAACCCATTTAATAATCGTGTCAAAAATTTAAACTCAAACCCAACCTATTTATTAAACGGGTTACCCATTTCCAACCCGCTTAACCCATTTAATAAATAGGTTGTGTCGTATTTGACAAAATGACTCATTTAAAGGTTAACAATGCAACCCATTTAACTAAAAAAATGTATAAATTGATTAAATTCACTAAAAACTCCACAAGACAAAGAATATAAATAATTATATATAATTCATAAATAATTAAATCCAATAATTATAAAGCAAAATATTTCAAATTGTCTAATCCTATGATCAAATACTCCCAACGTCTAAAATTTCAGGATGAAGTATAGCATAATCGGGTTATACGGGTTCACTTTGTGTTGGCGGGTTGACCCGTGGCCAACCCATTTATTAAATGGGTCATGGCGGGTTGACCCATGGTTGACCCGCTTTTTAATCGAGCTGGTTCAACCCGCTTTATTTCGTGTGTGTTTCGAGTCATATTATCGGGTCGTGTCGGAATTGACAGCCCTACTCGCAGGCGGCACCAATATTTACTATCAATATATGGTTAAGGGCTTAATGCATATGTCAAGACCACAGATGTATGGGGAAGTCTATTTGTAATCTAAGAGGAAACTTGGTCTAAATGGTTGTTGGTGCATAAGCCTTTCAATAATCCCATGATCAAAATCTCCGAACATGCTTTTGTTATTGAGATAGGTCCTATATGTCTAGGTTGTTAAAATCATCATCACTTGAGATTGGAATAAAAATAAATTGTAGTGCATCAAAATAAATCCAAAATAAAGAAGATGACTGTGAGATATAGCAAGTAAGGTATACAATGGCTTTAAAATCGGAAGCACTAGGAATTATGATAAATAACTATGAGTTGAGAGGAATTGAGATTCATCCTTTATCTCTGCACTTTTATATCTAATCTTCATCAGTCATCATCTCCAAAGATTATAGCTTTGTCATAGAAATCAATAGAAGAATCATACCTGGTCGACATGTTTACATCCTTGGAATGGTTCCAAAAATTAAAACAGAAGACAAAAGAATTTAGTGGTGGTAGGCTACTGGAGGATGAATTTTAGGTTTTCTTCAAGACATGATTTTGGGCGATTGTAGGATTGATTAACTAAACAAGTTTGTTTCTTTATAATTTGTTAGAAATGAGCAAATTAATATCGACATATGTTTAAATAAAAAAGGAAAAAAAACAAGTTGGATGTTTAAGTGCTAATGTGGTCAATGCCATATCATTTGGGATGGATATTTTGTAAAAATATTTGGGATCCCAAGCATTTTTCTTCTCGTTTTTCCACCTGAGATTACTTTTTATTTTTTAATAAAATTTTGTTTAATTTTATTTTTCATTCTCTTTCATTAGTCCTTTAACATGTGGAAAGCACATATCAATTGACTTTTATTTTTTAGTTTTTTAAATTAAAAAGTTACAGCAATTTCTCTCCTGATTTTGGGGAAACTTCTCCTTTTTTTATAGGAGATATTGCAATTTTTATCAAGAGAAAAATTCAGTCACCGTACCCAGACTATGCTGCCAAGGCCAATTTGATACCCGAACTCTCAAAAGTATCAATGTGATATCCAAAGACCTAAATTGGCATCAATGTGATACTTCCGTCAAAAATTTCTAACAGCTCCGTCTGTTTGCTGACGTGGCAAGCATGTGGGTCCCAAATTTTTTTTGAAATGACCAATTTACCCCTGTTTTAATTATTTTTTTTTTCTTTTCATTTCTTTTTCTTCTTCTTCTTCTTCTTTTTTTACAATATAAAGTATCAATTCCATTCCACTAATTTAACAAACCATACAGAGTAATCTCTTAGTATCCAACTCTGCAAATTCTCATCATTCTGGTTCCTAAGACTTCATGTTATAAACAATTAAACCAAACATCTTATCCTCGTCCTTCATATCAATAAGAGCAAAGCTGATCTTCTGTGCTGAAACAAAGATGACCCAAATCTGGAGGAATCATCCCACTTCTACAGTTCTCAAATCAAAGCTCCATAGTTCCAATTCTCAATCCAATAAACAAGTATGAATACAAAAAACAATCCAAAGCAGCTAGAGTTCTTAGACCCCTGAGTAACACAGTTTATCCTTCCGATCATCCAATTCTTATCATTCTTGAATTCAGGTTTAACCAACAACCAAAATCGTACTAAGAGGCTTCTTTATGATAAGAAATTAACTGAAGAACATCAATTGATCAATACACCACATCAAACTTCGAACACACACAGTAGCCTCAAAATCCCCAAAATTCCAATTCGTCCAATCATAATCAAAACTGAAAATTGATGGCACAATCATGTAGAGCTCGACAAATAGAGGAACACCAATACCTTATTTATCGTCAACAGTCGCCGGAAAACACATAACATGACCGGAAAACTCAGAAACTTCTCCCATTTGATTCTCTCTTTCAAGTTGATGGATGGATACAAAGATACCACAGGCTTCTTCACCTCGCCAAGACGAAGCTACTGCCACCGGTATCGCTTGCGGCAGTGGCCGGAGTCGAAAAATAGGTCGAAGAACCCGAGAAGCTTTCGGGCTTCTATTCTCTGTCACCGACTCACCGGAGCTCGTATGTGAAAATCAAAGCCACAGGGATGACGGCAACAAACCAGAATATTAACTAAGAGTTTCTACTTTGCTGCTTGCGGAAGAGAGCAACCAAGAGTTTGAGGCTCTTCGATTGAAAACCCAGAAAGTAAAAGCCCAAACAGATCAATTAGAACCTTACTCCGGCGTCTTCGATCTGGTCTCCGCCGCCTCCTCCGAGCCTCCCGGCGGCTGTTCCTCCCTCCACAAGCTCGCCATCTTCTGCCCTGACCTCCTCCACTCCGGCGTCCTCTTCGAGAATTCTGATTTCGGCCCCAATCCTAATCAGCCAGATGACATTTGGGAAGAAGAAGAAGAAGAAGAATCGGAGTTGGGAGAGAGAGTTTTGTTCTTTTTTTCTTTTTTTAATTAGTTAGTATTGAAAGACTATTCTGCCCTTGATAATAATACAAAATTTAGAGCCCACGTGCTTGCCACGTCAACAAACAAACGAAGCCGTTAGAAATTTTTGACGGAAGTATCACGTTGATGCCAATTTAGGTCTTTGGGTATCACATTGATACTTTTGAGAGTTCGGGTATCACATTGATACTTTTGAGAGTTCGGGTATCAAATTGGCCTTGGCAGCATAGTCTGGGGACGGTGACTAAATTTTTCTCTTTTATCAAATATGATGATATAGTCTATTGACCATCTTATCCTCTTACAGAAATTATTTGATTATTAATATCTATATTTTGTGAGGGCTTATATAGTAGTTCCAAATTTAACCATTCCCTCAAGAATTGACTTATAACCTCTTGGCATGGGCTCCGCGCTTGCTAATTTGCTTTCATAAAAAAAAAAATGGAAAAATGAAAAGTTTTGTGTGGTAGAAAAGTGAAATTTTAAGACAGCATTAATTGTTACAAACATGGGATTTGATAGTTCTTATCTTTTTCTTTTTTTTTCAAAAGGGAAATAACTGTTTTGCTTTATTTACTATTTTAGCCTTCTAATATAGTTTTTGTTTTCTAAACAATTCAATCAAAAAAGGGCATAATACGAGTTTCAAAAATTTAACCATCAAAGGTTAAAATTTGCTTAATTATATACATACATACATATATACATACATACATACATACATACATACGTACATACATACATATACAGATTTTATCCGGATCGGAGCTCCGCTTTGAAATTAACGTGTGAAGTTCGAGTTTTCGGTCACTTTTCGGTCGCATATCCACATCTCGACAATCCAGTTTTTAGGTACTAGTGTATAGATCCCTGCAAATTTTCAGCCAAATTGATGATCGTTAAGGTATCTAACTCGCTTAAACCAATGGACGAACTGAATCTGTCAACCTAAACCTTACTAGCTTTAAAGCAGTTATCAATGCCTTAGCAATCATCAATTTGGCTAAAAAATTGCAGAGATGATCTATACACTAGTACCTAAAACTGAACGGTCGAGATGTGGATATCCGACCGAAAAGTGACCAAAACTTGAATTTCACACGTTAATTTCAAAGCGGAGCTCCGCTCTGGATAAAATACACACACACACACAGAGACTAGCTTCTACAACATATTCTACACATAAATGGAGGCACCAAGAATCAAAACTGCAAAACAGTTTTTGCTTTTAGTGACAGAACTTTAACGGTTTGTGTAATCCTTGTCGTCCGTATAATCCTCACAGCTGCTTATACCATTACCCTTTTACCCTTCTTTTGTTTAATTGATTTCCTGTGGACTTATATAAAGAGGGGCAATTGCAAGGTTTTTGAAAATTTAACTATAAGACTTATTGGCTTAACAAATACTTATATATATATATTATGCTAAGGAGGTTTTTAACTTAGCTTAAGGAACAGATTTTCATATTTTGACCACTTTTCGATTGCATATTCACATCTTAACCATTCAGTTTTTAGGTGTATATATATGAGTATATCACTTCTGCAAATTTTCAACCAAATTGATGATCGTTAAGGCATCCAAAACTACAATTTACACGAAAGGTTCAGGCAGATTAGGTTCGTTCGTGTAAATTGCAGTTTTGGATGCCTTAACGATCATCAATCTGACTGAAAATTTGCATAGATGATCTACTCATATATACCTAAAAATTGAACGGTTAAGATGTGAATATGTGATTGAAAATGATCAAAATATAGAAATCCGTTCCTGAAGCTAAGTTAAGGACCCCTTTAGCAGAGCAAGATTATATATATATATATATATATATATATATATATAAGATTAGCCCCTTAACATATGCTCCGCATATGTCAATTGACTTTTATATTTTATTTTTTAAATTAAAAAAATTACAGCAATTTCTTCTGATTTCGAGGAAGTTTCTCCTTTTTTTATGGGGTCAAATAATCAATTAAAAACATGAAAATATAAATAAAAGAAGGTTAGGGAACCCGATAGAGTCGGCAAATCTTTAACCCAAAAGGATCGGGAAATCCAAAAATCCTTTACCCACCGGGATTGGGAAACCCCAAATCCTTTTTTTTTGGGAAATCGGAAACCCAACCGCCTCATCTAGTTTCCTGTTCTCAAAGCTTATAAATAGACACCCCCTCGTCTAAGTTTCCATCTCTCAATCCTCTTTCCTGTTTCTTGAGAATTCTGGTGCCAAAACAATTTCTCAAGATGATGCAAGTCTACGGAGACCAGAGAGGTCCTTATGGTCCAATGAAGAATTCTATGGGTCCTATCAAGAATCAAGATCCATGTAAGCCACGCTATATGCCTTTTCCGGCTAATCACAGGAACCAGGTGCCTCCGGTCTGTCATTTTCAGCCCCAATTTCTTCCACCTCAACCAAATTTCTACCCATCTCCACAAACCCGGTGCCACCTTATTCATGTGGTGGGTACAATTTTCAAGGGCAGGGTGGTTCTGCTTCAGCAAGTTCTGTCCTTCATCGCCTACCACCGCAAGGCGTATCTCCGGTTAACAGTGCTGGTCCAGTCGTCTCTGGTTTGCTTAGGTCTCTAATGGCACAAGGTGTGATCTCATTGAAAAATCAAACCAGAGGAGGACTGGAGGGTACTAGTTCACTAAATTCTCTTGTACCACAGCAAGGGGCATTGCCTGTTCAAAATGCTGCTGTTGATGCTCCAATAGTACTTCCTGGTTTGATTGATTCTCTCCTGGCACAAGGTGTCATTTCGTTGAAGAAACAAAGCCCGGTACATACATACAAAGAGGAGAAGGATGCTGTGGTAGGATGTGAGTTTTCCAGCATTGATCTAAATCTGCGTTGCGAATCTATGGTAATCGGCTTATATGAGGGTGGTCTGCCAAGGCAATGTAAAAGCTATGGCCTCTAGTTCAAGTGTGAAGAATAGCACAGCAGCCATATGGATTGGCATGTCAAGAAGAACCGGATGTCCAAAACCCGCAAGCAGAAGCCCTCAGTAGAAAAGAATACTTCAATTCAAGGTTAATTTGATGATTCTATTCATCCCACAATGAGGGTATATATACAAGTACAAAGGAGTAGTCTAACTCTAATAGGAAACAATCTTTCCATAATTACAGGATATCCTAATTACATACAGATTTACAATGATTCTACACTTCCCCTCAAGTTGGTGCATAGATATCTTTCATGCCCAACTTGTCAACTGAGCTGTCAAATACCTTCCTGGACACTCCTTTAGTAAGAACATCAACTAATTGCTCCTATGAGTTTACAAATGGAAAGCAAATAACCTTTCTGTCAAGATTTTCTTTAATAAAATGACGGTCAACCTCCACATGCTTTGTTTTATCATGCTGAACTGGATTATGTGCAATCTCAATGGCAGCTGTATTATCACAATGCAAATCCATAGGATTTTTAAGCTTGTATCCCAGGTCTTTCAAGACATTACGAATCCACAACATTTCACAGACTCCGTGTGCCATACCTCGGAACTCATCTTCTGCACTTGATCTGGCAACAACTTTCTGCTTTTTGCTACGCTAAGTGACAAGGTTCCCTCCAACAAAAGTGAAGTACCCAGATGTAGAACGTCTGTCAGTTTTATCACCAGCCCAATCTGCATCTGTGTAGCCAACAACTTCCAATTCATCTTTTTTCTGAAACAATAACCCTTTACCTGGCGCCATCTTTAAGTACTTCAAAATACGAAAGACTGCATCCATATACTCTTCACTAAGACAATGCATAAATTGACTAACAACACTTACAACATAAGTAATATCAGGTCTAGTATGTGAAAGATAAATCAACCTTCCTACAAGACGTTGATACCTCCCTTTATCAGTTAGAACTTGATCAGGATAGATAGCAAGTCCGTGATTCATCTCAATAGGTGTCTCGATGGGTCTGCAGTCCAGCATCCCCGTTTCAGCAAATAAATCAAGAACATATTTCCTCTGTGAAAGTGAAATCCCCTTCTTAGACCTTGCAACTTCAATACCCAAAAAAATACTTCAGTTGTCCCAAATCCTTCATTTCAAACTCCTTTGACAAATACTTTTGTAATTCATTTATCTCTTTCGGATCATCCCCTGTAATAATCATGTCATCAACATACACAATAAGAGCTGTAATCTTACCACTCTTGCGCTTGATGAACAAGGTATGGTCAAAATTGCTCTGTCTGTATCCAAAGGCTTTCATGGACTTTGAAAATCTTCCAAACCAAGCTCTTGGAGACTGCTTCAGGCCATACAAAGACTTCTTCAATTTACACACCTTGCCAACGTCACTTGGGTAATTCTTAACACCTGGGAGCATATCCATGTACACTTCTTCTTCCAAATTCCCATTAAGAAACGCATTCTTCACATCAAACTGGTGCAAGGGCCAATCTTTGTTTCCTGCAAGTGAGATTAGAATCCGGACAGTATTAATCTTTGCCACAGGTGCAAAAGTCTCCTCATAATCAATCCCATAGCGTTGTGTATATCCTTTGGCAACCAACCTCGCCTTGTATCTATTAATAGTTCCATCTGCATTAAGCTTCACAGTAAATACCCAACGACATCCTACAGTCTTCTTTCCAACCGGCATAGGTACTAGCTCCCATGTTGCATTCTTTTGAAGGGCTTCCAATTCTTCATTCATCGCCTTTGTCCATTTTGGATCCGCCAATGCATCCTGCACGTTACTAGGAATCGATACAGTAGATAATTGATCAACAACAAGTGCATGTGACCCAGAAATCCTATGGTTAGACATAAAATTAGCTATCGGGTATTTAGCTTTGGCTTTGATATCTGGTTCATATTGTTTCTTAGGAATTCCCTTGGTAACCCTTTGTGATTTCCTAGGTTCGACACTTTCTAACCCAGAAGACTCATTACAGTTTAGGGGTACCTGAGGTGGATCATTCTGACCGGGATCTTCAGTTGGTGATGCAGAAGGGGAAATATCTTGTGTGTGAGCTTCAGATATGTCTTCATTTTGATTCAAACTATCCAAAAAAGTTGTCTCTTCTGTCTCGGAATTCACAACACTCTGTTCGACAGTTACATTTTCTATTTCGGAATTCACGACACTTCGTTCGGCAGTCACATTTTCTATTTCGGAATTCTGAACACTTCGTTCAGCAGTCGCATTGTCTATTTCGGAATTTACAATGCTCTGTTCGGCAGTCGCATTGTCTATTTCGGAATTTACAATGCTCTGTTCGGTAACTGCATTTTCTGTTTCTGAATTTCTACCTTCAAATCTATCCTCCAAATTTTCCAAGTCTTCAAAGACATCAAAATCAATAATAGAACAAGAACGAGAATTCCCTTCACAACCTCTATCCCCCTGAAGGGAAGACTGAGAAGCTCCCCTTGAGCAGTAAGGCTCTGATTCACGAAAAGCAACATCAAGAGAGACATGTATAGTGCCAGTAAGAGGATCATAACATCGATAACCCTTCTGGAAGTCAACAAAACCAACAAAGATACACTTACGAGCACGGGGATCAAGCTTGCTGCGTTGAGGCTTAGGAATATGAACATAGGCTGTGCACCTAAACACCCGGGGCTCCAAATTAGGCATAGAAGGGATGGTCAAAAGTGTATGAAGCTTCTGATGAGGATTCTGAAACTCAATCACCCGTGAAGGAGTACGGTTGATAAGATATGCTGCTGATTTTACTGTTTCTCCCCAACAGGACCGAGGTACATTCATGCCAAACAAGGAAGCACGAACAACTTCCATCAATTGCATATTCTTCCATTCTGCTAAACCATTCTGTTGAGGAGTATAAGAATTAGAGGTTTGATGATGAATTACATGTGACCGGCAAAACTCAATCATAGGGCCATTCACAAACTCTCCACCATTGTCAGACTGAAACATTCTAATGGATTTTTGATACTGAGTTGCCACCATTTTGTGAAATTCAGTAAACATCCCAAATACATCACTCTTATTCTTCAGTAATGATACCCATGTCATGCGAGTACAATCATCAATAAACGTTACATAATATTGAGCTCCAGAAAGAGAAGGAATTTTCGCAGGACCCCAGACATCATAGTGAATTTTCATAAAAGGAACAGGACTTTTATTAAGACTTGGTGAATATGAAACACGGTGGCTCTTGGCTAGTTCACAAATGTCACAATGGAAATCCAAATCACTGACAACAGAAAACAAATGAGGTTACAGCTTCTTAAGATAACTAAAAGATAGATGACCTAAACAGCGATGCCATAACCATACAGCTTCCTTCGCATTCTCTACCCCAGTGATCTGATTAGCTTCCCTAAAAGATGCTTCTAGTTCTCTCCAGTCTCTGTTAGATCCAGGTAGTACAATTTCCCCCTTCTAACACCATAACCAAGGATCCACCGAGTCAGAATGTCCTGAAACACACAGAAAGACGGATAGAAGGTCACAATACATGCAAGAGCTAAAATAATTTGACCAATAGACAGGAGATTATAAGCTAGTGATGGCACAACTAAGACAGATTCAAGGGTTAATGTATCAGATAAAACAATAGAACCTTCTCCGGTGACCGGAGTTGGAGTACCATCAGCAGTAGAGACAACAACCTGAGGGGAATGTCTAAGGTTTTTCACAAGATTAGGGTCATTGGTCATATGATCAGATGCACCTGTATCAATTATCCATGTATTATTCAAAGTAACCTTACCTTTCATACCTGATTGCACTACATTAGCGGAGGCATTGTCTAGACGCTCTTCCTCTGTAGTAGCAATGGCGGCCTTGCCCAGATTCTTTCGTGGTTTCTTGGTGAAGTCCCACTAATCAGGGTAACCAATCACTTCAGAGCACCGCTCTTTGCTATGACCTAGTTCCCCACACACAATGCACTTTCTATTTGCATATGGATTTGGTTTACCTAGAGGACGATGTGAGAAGCCTGGAGGAGGACCAGGTTTGCGTTGGACAGCCATAACAGAGGATTCTGTAGGTATCGAATGCCCCATAGCCTGTTTCTCTGATTGCGCCTTGCGAATGTAAGCATAGCTCTGCTCCAAAGAGAATTTAGGTTCCTTGCGCAGGATTTCTCCACGCACCTGATCATACTCTAGGTCAAGTCCACTCAAAAACATGTGAACACGCATCCGGGACATCGCTGAGGTCTCTTGAACTACAGCTGCAACATTATCATTCTGAGAGGCCACCCTTTGATCAATCTCCTGGAACATCGCCACTAACTCATTATAGTAGGTAGGAATAAGCCGTCCATTTTGCTTTGCTTCAAAATACTTCTTGTTCAATTCAAAGATTCGAGTTTCATCAGAATCATCATAAAAAGTTTTCTCTACAGCTTCCCAAATATTTTTTGCAGTAGGGAGACGAATATACCGGTTCATTTCATAAGAGAGGACTCCATGGAGTCAATGAGCCAACTTTTCACCTTTTCATTGTCCGTGGCCCAAGCTTCATACTCTGCAGAATTTATGGCGGGTTCAGCCTTCACTCCGGTCAGATAACCAACCTTCCCTCGTGCTCCAATGCGCATTCGCATGAGAGGAGCCCATATGGTGTAGTTGGATTCATTCAAGACAACACTTGTTGGGAACGCAGAGTTGTCTTGTTGGGTGGTGTAGTGGTGATGGATGACTTGTGAGGATGGCACTATTGCCTTCTCGGGATTTGACTGCTCGCCTTCAATTACAGGTCCGGCCATTGAGGAATTCGGGATTTTTGCAAGATTGGGTTTTCTAGGGTTTCAAGATGGATCTGAATTTTTTTTCGAAAAAAAGGTAGGGTGATGGTGGTTTGGAATTCAATGGTGGTGGATTCAGGATTCAAAGGATGCAGCGCAAGTTCAAAGGATTGAACCTGCTCTGATACCAAGTAGAAAAGAATACTTCAATTCAGGGTTAATTTGATGATTCTATTCATCCCACAATGAAGGTATATATACAAGTACAAAGGAGTAATCTAACTCTAATAGGAAACAATCTTTCCATAATTACAGGATATCCTAATTAAACAAAATCATAATTACATACAGATTTACAGCGATTCTACACCTTCTCGTAACTTTTATGCAACTACAAGCATGTGGCTTGTTACTGATGTAGAGGCTGAGGCTGAGGCATTACCTTCTGGTGTAGTTTTGTGCGCTGCTGACACCAGTGGCGTGGCGGAAAAGAAAAGGAAGACTGGTGATGAAGAAATGGTTGTTCCTACGGACGAGGATCAGAGTAAATGTGCCTTATGCAGAGATGCATTTGTTGAGTTTTATAGTCATGAGAAAGATGACTGGATGTATAAAGGTGCTGTTTACTTAAGTGCGCCTCAGGGGCCTGCGCCGGAGATGGATCGGTCACAGTTGGGTCCTGTAGTCCATGCCAGATGCTGGTCGGAGGGTAGTAGGAAACGTCTGCGGAGGACTTAACTTGGAATTTTAAGGCTCAAGTGCAATGGGCCCTCTGCCAAAATTTTTGTTTCGTTTATGAATTCAGTTGCGTGTCGGGGGAATGACAATGTAAAATATATTTGAAATAGCAATTCTAAGTTCCTGGAGTTTCCAAAGGATACTTTTCCAATTTGTAGTCTTCGCTTCTGTCTCATTGTAATTGATATTCAATAAAATTGACGTCATTTCTCCAAAAATTTTGTTCTCTTTTCTTTTACTCTCTCTCCATAACATGTACTCCAGTTCAGACAACAAATAAACTGAATCAGGATTCTGCTTAAGTTTTACCATTGAATTTCTATTATCTGAAATTAAGAAAGGTAATCCAAGAAAAAAATGGAAAATCAGAACTGCATTCTCTAGATGAAGGACTTAAGAAACAAAATACACATAGAAACCTATCTAAATTGCATACATGTCGAACCAAAAACATAATCTTGTCGTGGTCAAAGAAAATTACAGATAGAAAATATAAGCATCAACTAGTCTGGTCTCATCTAAAAGACAATAGCAAGGCCTTCCTAGCTATATAAACTACTAACAGTCGTGACGGATTCCCTACAAGGCCTTCTGGTCTCATCTGCCACAGAATCCGAATAAATATCAATCTCATCTGACATTGTTTCATTAATCCTAAAGAACATCGTCAACGTAATTTCAACAGAAGAAAAGCATTAGTAACATTCAGTACCTTTTTCATCCCACTCAAACTACTGCAGCCACTTTCTCTGCAACCCCTTCTACAAGTTTCTGTGGAGTGTCACTCACAAGGCTTTGGATTCCTCATACGCAGCTGCATGTACACCAAGTGCAGCACGACCAGATGGATCAGGGTTCTTGGACCATTCCGCGTCCCACTCCACAGCTTTTGCTGTGCTGCATCTCTAGTGTCTGCTTAGTTGAGTTTTTAAGAAAGTGCACCTCTAACTTGAAATAGCAAACATGAAATAACTTCACAAAATGGGTAATTTTATCATGAGATGTTATGTTGCAGAACTCTTAATCTGGACCACACAGTTCAACCAGAATCGATTTAACCACAGGTCCTGGTTGGAAGCATGGCAACATTATATAAGACCTAGTTGGAAAGAGAACATTTCTGTCCAAAATGTAAATGCAAGTAAAAAAATGCGGCATACTTGTTTGTTGGCATGATCTTTCAAGCCGTCAATCCAGCGGTAACCGACACCATCACTAAACTGCTCCTTCTGCCTGTACAAGATGTGTTATAACCCAAAAGGAGAGTAGAAAAGTTAACAATATATTAATTCTTCCATGAATATATTTGCACAACTATCCGAGAATGTGAAAATCTTCCCAGAAAAAATAAAAGAATATGCAAAATGATAACCCTGTATGACTAGATTAGCATAGTGGTTGGGCAAATGTAAAAAGTAGCAACCTTTGGTAAATATGGCTTCTGATCATCATCAAATGCTTTGCGCAAGACCCACTTCTCAATTCTCCCAAGATCAGGCCTGATCTGCAGTTACAAATGAAAGTATTCAGATGTATGAGTTTCATAGTAACTTTCAATTTTTATTAAATTAGGCACGAAAACAAGGCAATCCCAATAATGTCATTACAGCATTGAGGGTATAATCTAATAGGACTAAGCATACCATACACCATCCATTCGATTAGGCATATCAGGATATGTATGACACCTACAACTCAACATAAAATGGATTCATAAATGACAGAATTCATCACACACATGAAAATGTCATGATGGATTAGAAAAATAACTTCCGTGAGGGAATGGGGAGACAATAGTTGTATATCTATATCCTTTAATAATAAGGAAAATGTCCACATGTACTAGATTTTCATAGTCATAACAAGATATTCCTATCCCAACAGTCTTACAATGAGCCACCACTATGCCAAATGTCAGTAGGCTTCAAATCACTAAAATACATGAACTGTGTATAAAATTGGAGGGGGGAAAAAGTTTAATGATTGCTATACCATTTTCCATTCTGGATCAATGTCCATAGCAGTCTTGATGAATTCTTTGTCAAGAAACGGCACTTGAGCCTCAACACCCCAAGCTGAAGTTGATTTGTTGGCCCTCAGACAGTCGTACAGGTGAAGAGCTTTAATCTGTTGAATAGTCACAAAAATTCAGTAAGAAAAAGAAGTCATAATAGCCATCAACGGAAGTAAAATAAAATCCACTAATATTGCAAGTACATAAACACATGGCACAAAAACAAGATAAGAGAACAATCCAGAGATAGTTTATATGGAATACCTTCTGGCATGTTTCTTGGTGAAACTCCTCCTTGTTTGGTGCCTTGTGGAAATACAAGTAGCCACCAAAGATTTCATCTGAACCTTCACCAGAAAGGACCATTTTTACTCCCAGCGATTTTATCTTACGAGACATAAGAAACATTGGAGTGCTGGCTCTGACAGTGGTTACATCATATGTCTCAATATGGTAGATAACTTCTTCAAGTGCATCTATGCCTTCCTGAGATATGAAGCAAAAATAGAATTATTTCTTGTATTAGTATATATCCAGGCCTTTGCCTGGGATTACTGATGTAGAAAAAAATTGATGAAAAGTGAGAGAATGAGATTGATTGGAAGAAGCAGTATAAGTAGGAGCAAGAAAATCAGGGCAACGCAATTTGTATATCCAATCACCAATTAATATGACTATTCCGAATCCTATTTCAAGCAAATCTTAAATATCAATAAGGTAAAATTAAAACTGCAAAAGGATTACCTGAATTCTAAACTTAAAAAAAAACCTAATTTCAACCTTGAGCATTAGTAAAAGTATTCTTCTTATATCCCTCATAAATTACCTGAACAGTAAAGTGAAACTCGTGATGATGAGTTCCAAGATAATCAGCACCTTCTCTTGCTGCTTTTAAATCTGGAGAACCCTGAAGATTTAAAATGCAAAGCATTTAAACATAGAGAAAAACTATCAGAAAGACAATATCTTAGATAATAATTGACTACAAGAAAGTACATCTAAACCATTCCGGAATCAAAGTTTGCATTGCAAAGGTTATTGAACACCAACACCAAGAACCTTTCCCTTAACCTTTAAACATACCGAGTTAACAACTTCTTATTGCACTTTGATGCAATTAGGTCTAAATAACAAGAAACCCAGCCATCGTTGAATTCTTATACTTGTTTAAAGAGGATTTAGGTTGTCTACCAAGTTTATAAACAGACATTTCTTGTTTATAAAATGAAAATAATGAGTAGGTAGCATTTTTTAAGCACTGTTGGGGAAAAAATATAGGGGGGAAGGGAAGAGGACGGGAAGACACCATTCTGGTTATGTAGAAAGACACTGCATTTGATCAAGTGTCACATTCAGTTATCGAAAATGAGAAGTACAGTTACCTCTAAGCCAACGCAAAAGGCATGTAATTGTGACCCCCACTGACGTGCAGCTTCTGATTTAGCCAAATAGCAACTAGTCACAGCAGCAACAAGTGACGAGTCCAATCCTCCGGACAAAAGAACACCGAATGGTACATCTGTCATAAGTCTCTTTAACACAGCCTACAATATTGGGAAAACAAAAAAAAATGTAAGGATGTGTATGAAGCTAAATAGTGACAGCAAAATGAGACACGGAGACCAATTTAAAGCTCTCTTAACAAAGTACATATTTGATGATCATTCGTAGCTTTGATCGATAAAGCTAAAGTGATATCTATATTCTTTGCATTAGACAACATTACTATAAAGCACTAGTTAAACTGTTACGCTAATATTATGAGAAAAGGTAGGCAGAAAGAAAGGATGTACATTATGCAAATTTTCAATAATTATACTAGGCATAAAATATGAAGAGGGAGATGATAAAGTAGGAATGTATCTTCCAATCTAACAGATACAATATATATCAGAAGCAGTTTCTCAAGAGAAGTCAGACCCTTATTTAAAATAGCATATTCATTTCAATTTTACGCCAACTTACCAACAACATAATTAATCTCCCATGGGTTCTACTATCATCTAGTAATTGGAGTTAAAATGAGGCAATTAGCTTCCAAATGCAGATGTAATATTACCCGTTCTATCACACTATGAACTGACCATAAACACATGTTTAAGTAAAGCATATCAAACCCCAATCTCACTCGCATACAACCAAAAAAAAAAAAAAATCGAATCAAGCAAATTCCTCAAGTCACGCCCAACTAGCAGAGCTGCAACACCAAGTAAATAACTTCCGACACTAATATTAGCAGAGAAAAAACTTGCATCAACCAAACTCTCCTTTTTAAGATTTCCTTTCACTGCCAGGATCCACACAAAGAACCAGATATAACAACAAGGTTTCAGTAAACAAAAGAAATGATCTACAAAGTAATCTCAGTAACACAGTTCTCAAAACAAAATTACAAGAATGGAGTTTGATTTCTTACGTGATGGTTGCAACTAATCGATAAAGATAACAAAACAAAAAAGAGAAGAAGTAGGATTGTAAGTGGCACACATCAATGCATACCTTCTCAAAAGCCTCGCGTAAAACAATGGGATCATAAGGAGATGATGGTATCTTCTCCAAAAACCATTCTGGATTGTACCACCTTCTCAGCCCTCCTGCACACATAAATTTGTAAATACATACAGGTAGTTTGAACAACATCTACTTACAGCATAAAAAGTTGAAATTTTTTTTAAATTCAGCTACAGTGAACTAAGAAGAAGCATCTTGAAAGTTATTAGTTAACCAAATGAATATACGAAAAGAAAGAAACTTCTGAACCCCGACTCGAGAGTTTTCAAATTAACACTTATAGGTACGAAGTCTTTCTAGTAATATCAAACAAAGCCACATATTTTCTTATAAAGCATGTCCAAATCCCCAAGTATAAAGTGTATAATACAGTTTGTTAAAGTGGTTTTGTTTCTTCAAGTGAAAAAATAGAAGCATTTGTTCCCCTGCTTCTATATCACTGTCAAATGGGCAAAAACATCATAACAAGAAGCATTTTCTGACTAACAAGCT